>JAJOZX010002735.1:445000-607142 GCA_023014485.1 Bathynomus jamesi
CTTCGCCCGACCAGTACGCTTGCATATCGTCTTTATCGGGACGTTTTCTTGCCTCCACGCAAGAATACGGGCCTTCTCCTCAACAGAACAATACTTCCCAGGCATGTCCACTGCACTTTAAGAAAAATAAACACAAACGACTGCACACAAAAATCCAAGAATTCTGGATGCGGTACGGCAGAAACACAACACCCCCACGTCACCTCTATCTAAACACTGACGAGTTTTGCCTCTGTGGTAGCATAAAGGGATCGACTAACAACATGCCAGATACTTCCAGACAAAATATTTTACTCGGTAGCGTGAGAAATGCAAATCGATTTCAGACTGCTTTCTCAGTGGAATATCGCACGAAGGTCCGAAGTCATTTTGCGGCGGGTGTATACTAACTTAATCAACACAAAATCTTGTTCTAGTTTAAGGTAGACATGTGTACCCAAAATTGGGTTATAGGAGAAAAAAAATCGGTTGTGACATCAAATGACCTACACAAGGTGAAAGGCCAAAAATATTTTTTTTGGGGGGGGGGGGGGGGGGGGGGGGGACCACTGAGGTAAAATATGAATAGAAACAAAGTTGTATATCTGCTTAAAAGCTTTAAAATAGTGTTTAATGGTCTCTGTAAGTGCAATAGGAGATATTTAATGTTGAAATATGGTATGACCTTGGAAATTGACCTTTTTTTACAAAATTTGAATGGCCATATCTCCGGATATTAATTGATTACTGATGAACAAGTGAAAAAATGGCTTAATGGAATGATGGATAATAGATATGGCCTGTACTATAAGTAAATAAATGTAAGTACACTTATTAGTTTGTATCATTCCCTATGGTTCCACTTAAATGGCCCACCCTCTTCACCCTGCAGATTTAATGACTGATTCTAGCTCACTCACTCACTCAGTGCTTCAACCATAATATATGGGACTGGGTTTACAAATAGAACAAAAAGTTGCTCAAGAACGAATTTTGCAAGAAGTTGATTCTGACTCTTTGCCTCTAATAATTTGGTTCTGAACATGTAAAAACTCCTGACCATAAGTCATCCTTCTCAGAGGCTGCAAGGATGAAAGTAAAATCAGCAACATGGTGGTCTTCATTACATAAATACTTTGATTACAAGTTTACTACCTTTGTAAGTCATTTAGGACTGTGTAGCATCATCTGGTTCAGTAGAAAGAATATTCTCAAATTTTAGGTTCATTCAGAATAAACTAAAACATGGCTGGTGAAAATGAAGTGGATTCTGATTCAGAATAGTGAAGAGTTATTTCAGCAGTGTTTAGCTTTTGTAGGTAATAATATTGAACTTTTTTTTTCAGTTAGACATCTTTTAAGATTGAAGCTGTATTTTTGTTTTCTTTGAAGTTTCAATGTTCACTTCATATACTACAATATTTCAAATAAATACCATTAACAACACAGTCACTCAAAAAACTTTTTTAATCATCCTAATATCTATCAGTTATAATAAACTACCTCTCCTTTTGACAATATGAAATTGTTTACAAACTTCCAATTATTATTATTATTATTTATAATCCTAAGAAAAATAAGGCACACATTTTTCTAAGTAAACCAACCTTCAAGAAACATTTTTTTTTTAAATACCAGCTGACAGTGGTAAAAACTCAACAAACACCAGGGCAGTTCAAACCAGTGGTCAAAATTGACCAACCCCGATGGTGAATGACTTCATGAGTAAGCATGGACTTGGTTTGGGTGATGTGCAAGTAGCAGCTGCAAGTGGGTTGGAATGGAAGAGGTCTGTCAGAAGTGTGTAAGTAGGGACTCTCTTTTTATACTTGAGAAGTCCTGGAAGTACCAGCATGCATTGTGCATGGAGTGCCACAGGTACCATAGGGAATAAATAAGACAAGTTCACATGGACTTCAGGTATATTAGGAAATTAAATATCAAACTTCCAAATCAACAAATCAAATTGATAACCCATGACAATGGGAGGTGGGGACCATACATTTAGTCTGGAATGACTGACAGCAACCACGTTTTCCTCCATTGGGCCCCTCCAACCACCTTATATCTATTTTCTGTCTTATTGTTCCAATCCAGCCTTTGGATCCTCCCAAGAGGAGACACCTTTGGCACTTTGGCACTACTGATTGGGAGGCCCTCAGGCAGTACTTCTGTGATTTCCCATGGAATGATTACTGCTTCCATGGCTGTAGCGCTTCCAAGTGTGCTGAATGCATCACAGAGGTGATTCTCTCGGGCATGGAGGTGTGCATTCCATATTCTATTCCTACTACTAATGCAAAGAAACTCGGTTTAACTTTACCTGTTCTAAATCTGTTCTAAATCTGTTCTAAATCTGTTCTTCAACTCACCAAAAATGTGAAAACCTATCCAATTCTAATTCTTCACTCTTTCAGGCATCTAGCTAAGAACCTCTTTAACAACTTTACTTATTCTTCTTTCCCTCCTCTTTTCCATTCCAATGGTTCAGTTGCGGTCTCTTCTCCTGATAAAGCTGAATTCTTCACTTACACTTTCATTTACAACTCAACTCTGGACAATTCTGGTGCTGCTCCTCCATCTCCTCCTCCCTCTGACTCGATTATGTCAGAAATTAGAATCTCTTCCAAAGATGTTTTTTCTGCCTGATCTGGGCTGAACTCTAGGAAGGTGTATGGTCCTGATGGTGTTCCTCATGTTATTCTTAAGAACTCTGCTTCTGTGCTGACACCCTGCCTAGGGAAACTTTCATCTTTGTCTCTCATCTGGTACTTTTCCTTCCTGCTGGAAGTTCGCTTTCATTCAGCCTGTCCCAAAGAAGGGCGACTGCTCTCAATCCTCCAACTATTGTCCATTTGGTTTGTTTTCTTACGCCCTAAAGTTTTTGAACCTAATCCTTAATAGGAAGATTCTTAAACACGTTTCTCCTCACAATCTTTTCAGATTGTCAGTATGGCTTCCACAAGGGACACACTACTGGCAATCTTCTTGCGTATCTCTCTCTGACTCTTGGTCATCCTCTTTTCAGGATTTCAGTGAAACTTTTGCTATTGCACTTCACATATCAAAAGCTTTTGATAGAGTCTGACACAAATCTTTAATTTCCAAATTGCCCTCCTTCAGTTTCTATCCTTTTATCTGTACCTTCATCTCTAATTTCCTTTCTGGCTGATCTATGGTTATAGATGTGGCCACTGTTCTTCTCCTAAAGCTATCAACAGTGGTGTTCCTCAGGGTTCTCCTGTCACCCACTCTTTTCCTTTTATTTATTAATGATCTTTCAATTCACACTTCCTGTCCTATTCACTCCTATGCAAATGATTCCACTCTTCATTTCTCCACCCACTTCACAAAGCATCCCTCACAACAGTCACTCCATGATTCACGTGGGACAGCTATGGAGCACCTGAGCTCTGATCTTTCTGCTATCTCTGATTGGGGCAGAGAAAACCTTTGGCTTTCAATTCCCCTTACCTTCAACAACAACACAACTCAATCCTTACTCTTCTCTTAATATTCTTGGCATTTCCTTTTCTCGTGATCTTTCCTGGAAAGATTACAAATACTCTCTTTCTAAATCAGCTTCTAAGTAGTTAGGTGTGCTGTACCACCTCCATCATTTCTTCACCCCAACTCAGTTGCTGTCTCTGTATAGGGGTCTTCTTCACCCCTGTATGGAGTGGCTCAACCCATAAAACCATACTTGAAGGTGGAATCAAAGGCTTCTTGTCTCATCAATTCCCCACCTCTTACTGACTGTCTTCCATCTCTCTCTTCTCCACAATGTTGGCTCACTCTCTCTTTTTACTATCGCTATTATAATGGACATTGCTCTTCTAAACACACTAACTGAATGCCCCCTCCTTTAAGGAGAGCACACAGCACCAGACTTTCTACACTTTCTCACTCCTTTTCTGTCCAACTCTCTAACAAACCCTTGGGTTAATCAGTATTTTCAATCTTTCATCTACAAAACCAGTCAACTCTGGAACAATCTTCTTCAATTCACCTTTCCTCCTGTCTATGGCCTCCCATTTTTCAAATGCAGTGTCTAGGCATCTCCAAAAACCTCCAGTCTTGATTTTGGCACTTTTTTCTTCTATGGAGGGGGGCATTCACTCTTGGCTACTCCTTCCTACATAAAAAAAATCTCTTCTTCATTACCTTCTCTCTCTCTCTCTCTCGCATCTGAGCTATTTTCTGCCTTCTTACCCCAACTTATCAGGAAATGAGATAATGACAATGTATGTACAGTGGACCCCCGATTTGAGTACGCATCAATTTGAGTATTTTCAATTTGAGTACGCTCGTCCATAGGCTCCTATTGACTCGACTTGAGTAGAAAACTTGATTTGAGTACGCCAGCCGGCGACACCGAACGCGTTTCAGTTTGTCTAGAGTGTTCGTTGCGGGAACATTCGGGGTCTAATGTTTTGAATAGTACAGGTGTTCTTAGGGATTTCTGTTAAAATTTCGTACATTTTGTTTTCTGACTTTGTACTTAGTGTTTATTTATGTTAGTTTCTGTTGAGGATTGAGGATGAATCGGAGAGTCTCACTGTTGTTAAGGCTAAGGAAGCCATTGAATATTGGTCTAAGCTTAAACCTATTGTCAACTTGCACCCCGATGTGGAAATCAGTGAACCTGTTTTAGGCTTGTTTGAGGACAAGGTCATGAGCTACTTTAAGTCATTCATAGCAAACAGGCAGAAGCAACAGAAAATTAATGCTTATTTCAAGCCCTCAAGTCCCCAACCCTCTACCTCTTCCATGCCATTGGCTGTGGGCCCAAGAATGCCTAGCCCTGATGAATTACCAGACATCATCATGGAAGGAGACTCTCCCTCCAAGCAATAATTCCTCCCCTCCATTCCTCATCTGGAACTTCCAGCACATCAAGCAAGACTCCTACAGGATTATTCTATTTTGTCTATATTGTACGGTATGTATTTTGTATTCTATTCTGTCTATTTTTAATACAATTACTAAATTTCGTAGGCCAATTTCTATAGAAAAAGTAGGGGTGGGGTGAAATTTTTGGGTTTTGGAACGAATTAATTAATTTCCATAGGTTATTAAGTTCGATTTGAGTACATTTTGAATTGAGTACGCCATGCTGGAACGAATTACATACTCAAATCGGGGGTCCACTGTATAAAAATATAATTATAAGTAAGTACAGTAAGTGCCTGTAACCAACATTATGTGATGGGTATGATATGGTAATTCTAAGTGTAGCTGTCAGTCAAACCTTTCCACCCTTAATGAACAGCTTTAAAATTAGTCTACTACATTCTACATTCCTGTTTTGAGAAACAATTATATTTTAAATTACCTGAAATGTTATTTTTCCAATCCCAACACATTTTTCCTCTTGCATTGACTTCTTTTCCAAAACCTTGAAAAAGAAATAAAAGCTAAGTGTATACATACATATTAAAATTATCGCTACTAATCTAAAAAACTACTGAGATAGTATACGTGTAAGAACTGCGAAATATTTATAGACTATCATTACCAACATCCTTGCCAACAAGTACACTTATGAGTTACTTATTGACTATATGGAGTCAACCTGCGCAAACATTTTGGCTTGTGGGCCAATCTGAAATGAAGCAATACCTTGGTTGGCAAGGAGGAATAAAGTAATAATGTAAACTCGTTATATTATTTTACCAAAACTTCAGTTGCATGTATAATTCTCATCTCTCTTGCAACTACAAAATTACTTTCAAATAAGAATTACTCACAAAAATTGTATAATTGACAACTTTGTGCAATTATATCTATATTATATATATATATATATATATATATATATATATATATATATATAACGTAAAGAACGACGCTTGTATAGGAGATATTCCGTGCAAGATGAGAGAGAACGAAACAAATGAAAAAATGAGGTAACCACCCAGGAATCGAACCCGCGATCTTCCGATTGCCAGTCAGATATGATAACCATTACACCATGGGCCTCACTCATTCAAATGCCATAATTCTTCTACATACGCGCAGAAACCAATGCCCCAAGGGGGCACCTCCCGCATGCCGTAACATTATACATATTTAACTGCAAACACGCAGTATAATTAACGTAAAGAACGACGCTTGTATAGGAGATATTCCGCGCAAGATGAGAGAGAGAGAACGGAACAAATGAAAAAACGTTACGGCATGCGGGAGGTGTCCCCTTGGGGCATTGGTTTCTGCGCGCATGTAGAAGAATTACGGCATTTGAATGTGAGGCCCATGGTGTAATGGTTATCATATCTGACCGGCAATCGGAAGATCCCAGGTTCAATTCCCGGGTGGTTACCTCATTTTTTCATTTTTGTTTTGTTCTCTCTCTTTCATCTTGCGCGGAATATCTCCTATACAAGCGTCGTTCTTCATGTTAATTATACTGCGTGTTTGCAGTTAAATGTATATAATGTTACGGCATGCGGGAGGTGCCCCCTTGGGGCATTGGTTTCTGCGCGTATGTAGAAGAATTACGGCATTTGAATGAGTGAGGCCCATGGTGTAATGGTTATCATATCTGACCGGCAATCGGAAGATCCCAGGTTCAATTCCCGGGTGGTTACCTCATTTTTTCATTTTTGTTTTGTTCTCTCTCTTTCATCTTGCGCGGAATATCTCCTATACAAGCGTCGTTCTTCATGTTAATTATACTGCGTGTTTGCAGTTAAATGTATATAATGTTACGGCATGCGGGAGGTGCCCCCTTGGGGCATTGGTTTCTGCGCGTATGTAGAAGAATTACGGCATTTGAATGAGTGAGGCCCATGGTGTAATGGTTATCATATCTGACCGGCAATCGGAAGATCCCAGGTTCAATTCCCGGGTGGTTACCTCATTTTTTTCATTTGTTTCGTTCTCTCTCTCTCATCTTGCACGGAATATCTCCTATACAAGCGTCGTTCTTTACGTTAATTATACTGCGTGTTTGCAGTTAAATGTGTGTGTGTATATATATATATATGTATAAAATAACCTAGGTATATTCTAATATACTTCAGGTATCTACATAAAGTATAGTTGCTTCAAACCATATAAGACCCTTTTGTAGGGTGGGTATGGCCTGTGGGGTAGGGGTTGCGCAGGCCTGATATAAAGTACCAGTACAGTAAAACATTTTGTATCAGAATATAATTGTATAAATAGATGTATCCTTGAAGGAGAAGATTGTAGACACCAATCAGCCAAGGAAGTACTCCAGGGTGGATGTTAGGCAGGAGACGGAGTGCTGGAACTCCCATTTCTCCTGTCACTGTCCTCCTTAGCTGATCTTTTTCTGTCTCATCTACCCTGTTAGCAGTCCAGCATGCTCTCAAATACACACTTCTCCCTCTATTCCTCACTACACATACATGCACCTTACACACTACACAACCTTTTCAAAATTTATATTTAAAAAAAAAAAAAAAAAAATAGCATCATTGAGCCTTGGAGACCTTGTTTTTGCTCTCTTCATCTTCTGTGGAGGGGTCACTTTCGCAGGTGTTCACCCTTACCCCCCCTCCTTTCTACATAAAAAATAAATTATAATGTTTTATGACTATTATAATAAGGTCCTAAGTCCTAAGCTAAAAAAGCATAGTATCTTAATGTAATCTCAACCAAGTTGGAAAAATATTGTTCCTTACCTGACCAAGTTTAATAAGGAATGCTGGATATGGACTTGATCCATTTGAAAATGGTTTTGATTGGTTTCCTATTATGCTTCTTGTTTCATTACCTGATTCTGTAATACTTTCATAATTTATATTTCCACTGGAGATTGGGAACTTTGTTTGTGCATTACCCATGTTACAGTTACGATCTCCTGTTAACAGCTGCCAAGTATATTTCAATATCTAAAAAATTACTTAATGTTAAAATATTTTATAATTGGCTAGTACCTCACTCGTAGCATCCCTATATCTTGCTTCAATTGTCAATTTATAGAGTTATTCTTATGCAAGACAAAGGTTCTAACTTCTTTTAAGAATCTACCAGTATGCTATAGTCCTAGGATCTATGGACAAAACTGGTTTTAATATTCTTAATTTAAATAAGAACTACACTGGAATGACATTGAAGCTCACATCTATATTGCTGGAATTATGCATGTTCAATTTTTAGTTATTGAGATATGACATGTACAAAATGTTTTCAGGTTTAGACAATTTAGACGCAAATAACCTTTTCTTAGTCAAGTGACGAAAGAACTCAAGGGATAAGAAAATTAGAAAACACGCTCATAGACTGGATCTGTGAAAATACAATCACATACAGATTTAAATCCAGCAGATTTAATGCAAAAAGTCAATGGCAAAAAGGCTACATTTTTTCATTAAAAAGTTCTCTCTCTATGTATAGGCCTTCAAAAGACTTTAACTAGTTTTTTTTAGTTAAATTATTCAATTTATTTGCCTTCAGTATTTAGCATAGCCCAATGGTAAAACGAAAAACCACCATACCTTTTTCTTGTTAAAATCCACATCTAGTTGTAGATCACAGGATTGCCCACCTTTTCTTGTTGGATATAGGTACATTAGTTAGGATACACAAGGCATTTGATTTATTAAGTTCAATTAACACCTGTAGGCAAACTCATTGTGCCTAATTGTTTCACTGGGATAGGCCTATCCTATTGTTTTGTTAATTTTTTTACTTGGAACTTGTAGAAAGATTAACACATCTTTCTTGCCTAAAGCAACACTTTCCTCTAGGCAGCCCCAAGTTCTAATTCTTTCTCGTTTGGTTAACCTTGGTTTTGTTTCCACCTGAATTATTCATTCTGACAAAGGTCAAACTTGTTACTCCACCTTAGACCTACAGTTTTAATGTGGAATCTGAACCACATCCAACAAGCAGCCCAGCATCTTAACCTCAGGATACCCATTTATCTACTGACCAATTTTTTTCATTGTGTCAAAGGATCAACAGCTGGGTTTTGCTGCACACTGCCTGCCATCCCAGGTCTCAATCCTGGGCCAATGGATTTGTAGCCAGCAACACTAACCACTACACCATTGAGGCACATTATTGCTGAATTTCTGTGCTTACTTACGTTCACAGACAAACTGACCAAACATATAATTTGTGTGCTTTCATTATTTCTCAAAATGGTTTTCATGAGTCAGTATGATGAAAAATTTTGGTATGAAAAATATGTTCTTGCTTTTTAATGTAGGCCCAATGCCTACATTGTTTTGTTCTTCAGTTCCACCTATGGCATCTTCCCTCTTCCCAATGGACTTTATCCCAAATGCTGAGGCAATTTGTAATTATTCAATACAATAAATTAATATTTTTTATTAAATTATGAAATAAAGGTACTGTATAAAATACCACATTGAAGGCATGTTTAGGTCTTTGTTGTGAACTGTAATGTAAACTGTATGACAAGCTTTTATAGTTTTTCCATAAGTTCTTTCTTTTATATAAAAAAAAAAAAACATTGGCCTTTAGAAAGTATCCAATGGATCATATGCAGAAAAATCTGAAGATTAATAATTTGGTAAAAACTTTGGAGCATAGCAAAGAATGTCTTTTCACTTCCACTTATCCAGCTTCTTGATCTTTGATCTCTATCTGTGACCTTGACTTTTAATGCAGGGGCCCTGAGTCTTGATAAAAACACCTCATATTGTAATAATCCATACACATGTGGTTTCATCACTTTACTGAGTGGTTCAAAAGTTGTGGCACAGATCTCCATTTGACTTTCAACCTCTTTGTGACTTTGACCTTTGATACAGGGACCCGAGTCTTGCTAAAAACACACCATCTTATGGTCACCCATATGTGGGTGTGAAGTTTCATCAAATTATGTCCAATGGACCTCCATTTGACCTTGACTTTTAGCACAAGAACACAAGTCTTGCTCAAAACACTATCTTGTAATGATCCTACATGTCAAGTTTCATTAATTTATGTAAATGATTCAAAAGTTATGATGTGGCCCTCCATTTGACCTTTGATGTAATGACCAAATTCTTGCCTGTGACATTTCATCTTGTCACTCTTGTGATGATCCACATATGTATGTGTGTATGTGATTTTATGTTGAGCAGTTTAAAAGTTATAGTCCAGATACAAAACTGTAATGAACAGATGGAGGAATAAACAGACAAACAGACAAACGCAATCCAGTATGGCACCTCCAAATTATTTGGTCAGGGACATGATTATGCCTTCATTACAATATTTTGCCACTGATGAGACATTCTAATGTATCAAAGTAAAATTAGCTCTCACTTCCTATTCATAATTTGTTGTTTATAACCATACACAATGGCACTCAAAAAAATATGAATTTAAGCTAAACTCTCACTGTAGAGAATGTGGGGTGGTAGTAACAACTTAGGTGGTTTTAATCAAATGTATGATTTTATGGCCACCCTGGGGAATTGTTAAAACTTCCATCTGACATCAAATGCAAGTAATTTCAGCTAAGGCTCACCCCCCAATGTCAGCCACTAGTGTGTTATAGAAAGTGTGCATGATGCATTATAAAGTTCAAACAGAATCCACAGTCTCAATCCAGTTGATAGCTGTATTAGTAGAGGAATTTTAGGAAAATCGACCTAACAAATTAGCAGGAAGTCGAAACTTGGTACACTTGTAAACTGAACCCTACTGATGAATATATTAAAAGTCACAACAAATCCAAGTTGTGCTCCAGCCGCCATCTTGGAAAATGGCGGCCAAATTTCAGTTTTTTTTAAATAACTTTAGAACCGTAAAAGATACGAAAATTTACCAAGAGAGCAATATCATTCTACATAAAAAGACAAACATTTTCTGTTCCCAACTTTGTTTTGTACGATGAAAAATAAAAAAGTTATGCAAAACCAAAGATTTTTCATTCTATGAATCAATGCGGACACGACGTTCAAACTGGGTTTGTAGGTAAAAAAAGCCAATGTTTTGTTATGACTGCCTATTTTCAGAAACCTCTCTGGACATAAGCAAAACAGAAGTTAAAGGGTACTTTCAGTATGAGTTGGCAAGTGTGCCTCCATCATTATTTGACTCAACATTGTTAAGAAAAGGCACAAAGTCTTCTCTGATCAAGGCTTTTCAGTCGCACAACGAGATGTTAGCTTTACCAGCCAATCCTCACTACATTTTAGATGGAGGAAACCTTCATTGCGTTGTTTGGCCAAAACCTGCTACATTTGGTCAGCTGTTTGACTTGTATACCTCTGTAGAGAGCAATTATGGTAAAAACTGTACAGTGGTGTTTGATGGTTATCCTGACAGAGAAACCACTAAGACAGCCGAGAAAGAGCGATGAGCAGCAAAAAGAACTTCTAGAGATATCATATTTAATGAGAATACACCAATCACTATACCACAATCAGATTTTCTTGCTAACAGAAACAACAAACGGGCCCTGATTGCATCTCTTGTGTCTAGTATGAAGATCAAAGGTTATTCTGTTGTTCAGGCGGAGAGTGATGCAGATACTGTTATTGTTAAGGCTGCTCTAGATCAAGCTAAATACAAAAATCAAACAGTAGTTGTTGGCCAGGATACGGATCTTCTAGTGCTTCTAACTGCTCTAGCCCATGAAGACTTTGAAATTTGGTTTCTCAAACCAGGGAAATCAAATAGCACACCCCGTATTTTCAGCATCCAAAGTGAGAAAAAAAACATGGGGAAGGCTTGTGAAGTTTTGCTATCTGCTCACGCCATGACTGGATGCAATACCACATCAGCTTTGTATAAAAAAGGAAAAGTTAGAGGTCTCCAACTTCTACAGAACCATACAGAAATGAGAGAAGAAATGAAAATATTTAACCAAAAGGATGCCAGTAAAGAAGATATCAAAGCTGCTGGGGAAAAGTTCCTCTTAAAAATGTACGGATCAAAATCAAAGTCCTTGGATGAGCTAAGATACTTCATGTATAATCGCATAGTAGCAAAAAAGAAGTTAGATACATCTTTTCAACTAGCATCCCTACCTCTGACCAGTGCAGCAGCAGAGCAATACTCATACAGTGTACACTTGCAGGTCCAAGAATGGTTAGGAAACTGCCTGGAGCCAACAGAGTGGGGATGGTCCATGACAGGGAAATCACTGAGGCCTGTCCCTACTACCAAGGAAGCTGCTCCATCACAACTTCTTAACCTCATTTCATGTAACTGCAAGCTAGGATGCACCAAGAGATGCAAGTGCATACAGTTTGGTTTGCTGTGCTCAGCGATGTGTGGAGGATGTGAAGGAACTACCTGCGAGAACTCTTATGTTGAAACACTACTAGACAACTGATAACTGTGTGTGTTGCAATATGACACTGCACATAATGCAATAAATGTACAATCTAGCTTATTTTTGTGTAGTAATTAGAAAATTATACTTAAAACAGGGAGACACAATTACATTTTATTTCCTAGCTCATGTTAGATGACTTTATTCAACATTAGAGATGTCACACAGTGCCTTAGTATTAAAGCTATATACTGTATTACTGCGTTGCACTCCAAGACTTAGATTACTACATTTTCATTTTAGGTAACAACAGACGATTATAGTTAGCTATAGTGATGTTCCCAAGTGTCTAAGGATTACTGTGACCATTCAATAAGATGTTATTTTATGTTCAATCCATAAAACCTGTCTGAACATCATGGTCATCATCAATACATGAAAATTCTTCCTATGTTACATTTTTCTTCAGTATACAAGATAAGGAAAAATGCATGTTATATTTTACATAAAATATATTAGCAATGTATGTATTGAGAATAGCATTCATAATTATTTCCATTTTCAATACTTAGATGTCTAATGAAGGAATAAAATAACAGTTTTAAATAATGTTACTCCAAACCGATAACTTAGCTCCTACCCGTCATCAAAAAAATTACATTACAGTATTTTCCTCTAGCTCTTTCTATTGTGCTTTACTTTTTTACCAAACTACCTATAAAAAACAAACTGTCATGGTTCTGAAATAATAAATTGCAACAAAATATTCGAATTTCTACCCATTAACCAAGTTTGAACGTCATGTCTGCACTGATTCATAGAATAAAGGAATTTTGTATTTTGCGTAACTTTTTTATTTTTCATCGTACAAAACAAAGTTGGGAACAGAAAATGTTTGCCTTTTTATGTAGAATGATTTTGCTCTCTTGGTAAATTTTCGTATCTTTTACGGGTCTGAAGTTATTTCCAAAAAACCGAAATTCGGCCGCCATTTTCCAAGATGGCGGCTAGAGCACAACTTGGATTTGTTGGGACTTTTAATATATTAATCAGTAGGGTTCAGTTTACAAGTGTACCAAGTTTCGACTTCCTGCTAATTTGATAGGTTGATTGAATATATTTATCCTAAAATTCTTCCACTATATAGGGTTTAATAATTAAGATCAATTTATGATGAAGGAAAAATGGGAATCTTATACATCCCTACAGGGTGGATAACTTATGAGATACAGAAGATCTGCCATATCCACAAGGTTATGTTCCAGGAGACCTTGTGGATACAAGAAATAGTGGATATAAAAATAACATATCTTATGGGGGAAAAAAGAGTTTAATTCCAACCTGACCCCAAAACTCTATTATTTTTTTTTAATTAAACCTAAATAATGAAGAAATAATATATACACTGAATTAAAATGGAATTAAAAAAGCATGTATGACAGACAGTGAAGAGGAGATATACAAGGAGACAGAAGAAAATAACACTAAAAATTAAGGCAAGCTAGCTTTCACACCATAATTGACTAAGCCTAAGTACATACCATGACTTCGAGTGCATGAAGTAAATGTGTATGGTTCATTCAACAGAACAAACCATTATGTTATGATTAATATTGTACAGTACAGTATACAGTGCTCTAAAAACCTTTATATTAAGTCTTTCTTTATGCAGGAAGGATGGGCCCCCAAGGGTAAATGCCGCAAAAGCACCCCCTCCCTCCAAAAAAGAAGCCAAAATCAAGGTCCAGGGTTTTTGAGATGCCTGGACACTTTGTGTTTAAAAGATTGGAGGTCATAGACGGGGGGAAAAGGATTGAAGACTGTTCCAGAGTTGACTAGTTGAGTTGATGAAAGATTAAAAATACCAATTAACCCTTGCATTAGAGAGTTGGGCAGAAAAGAAAGAACAGTGTCCATTATAATAGCAATAGTAGAGAGAGAGTGATTGAAGACAGTCAGTAAGAGGAGGGGAATTGACGAGATGAAAAGCTTTTGATTCCACCCAGTCAAGTATGGCTGTGTGGGTTGAGCCATTCCACACATTAGAAGTGTATTCCATACACAGGCAAACAGGACTCCTGTACAGAGACAGCAACTGAGCAGGGCTGAAGAAACTGAAGAGGTGGTACAACATGCCTAACCTCTTTGAAGCTCTCTTAAAAACAGTACATGTGACTTTCCAGGAAGGCTCAAAGAAAAAGAAACACCAAGAATGTTAAGAGAAGAGGAAGGATCGAGTTGTGTTGGTGAAGATAAGGGGATAGTCATGTGGAAGATGACTAGTAGACAGATGGAGGAGCCAAGTTTTTGAGGCATTGAAAGCCACAAGGTTTTCTCTGTCCCAATCAGATATGGCAGAATGATCAGAAGTCAGGTATACCATAACCATCCTACACAAACCATGGAGTGACTGTTGAGAGGGATGCTTTAGAAAGTGGGGGGAGAAGCACCGAGTGGAGAAAGTGGTTGGGGAAGTACTGAGTGGATAGGACAGGAAGTAAGACTTAAGAGATCACTGATAAATAAAAGGAAAAGAGCAGGTGACAGGACAGAACCCTGAGTAACATCACTGTTAATAGCTTTAGAAGAACAGTGGCCATCTACAACCACAGATATAGATTGGCTAGAAAGGAAATTAGAGAGGAAAGCACAGATAGAAGGATAAAAACTGAAGGAGGGCAGTTTGGAAGTTAAAGATTTGTGTCAGACTATCAAAAGCAAAGGTTTCACTAAAATCCCAAAAGAAGAATGACCAAGAGTCAGAGATATACAAGATCACTACCAGTAGAGCATCTCTTGCAGAAGTCACACTGACAATCTAAAAGAAGATTGTGAGAAGAGGTGTGTCCAAGAACCTTCTTATTGAGAATAGATTCAAAAACTTCAGAAAAGCAAGAAATTAAAATAACTGGATGATAGTTGGAGGGTTAAAGACAGTTATCCTTCTTTGGGACAGGCTGAATGAAAGCAAACTTTCAGCAGGAAGGAAAAGTACCAAATGAAAGACAAAGACAAGTGTGTTTGCCTAGGCAGGGTGTCACAGCATAGAAACAGTTCTTGAGAACAACAGGAGGACCACCATCAGAACTGTATACCATCTTAGAGTTGAGCCCAGATGAGGCAGAAAGAACATCTTTGGAAGAGATTCTAATTTCAGACATAATAAAGTCAAAGGGAGGAGTAGATGGAGGAACAACAATGGAATTATCCAGAATTGAGTTGGAGAAAGTTTGAGCAAACAGTTCAGCTTTGTCAGGGGAGGAGGTGGCAAGTGAGCCATCAGAATAGGAAAGAAGTAAAGTTGTTGGGAGGTTCTTAGCTAGATGGCAGAAAGAGCAAGAAGAATTAGAATTGGATAGGTTTTGCATTTTAAGATTGGAGTGATAGGACAGGAAACAGATATAAGATTGTGATCAGAGGCGATGAATGGAGAAAAAAGTTTCAGAGTTACGAAGAAGGATGAGCAAAAATAAATAAATCCAGAATGTTGGGCCAATTGCCAAGGAAATTGGGGATACAAGTATGGTGCTGTACAATCTGCTCAAGGTCATTCAGGACAGAAAAGTTGTAAGCTAGTTCACCAGGGCTGTTAGTGAAATAAGAGGAAAGCCAAAAGGTGGTGAACATTGAAATCTCCTAAAATGGAGATTTCAGCAAAAGGAAAGTGAGATAGAATATATTCCACTTTGGAAGTGAGGTAGTCAAAGAATTTTGGATAATTAGTAAAATTATGAGAGAGGTAGACAGCCCAGATGTATTTAGTTTGAGATTGGCATGTAAGCCATAGTCAGAGGGTACAGAATTTGGAGGATTCAAGGACAAGTTGGGTCATTGCATACATATATGCAATATCCACCTTTGGAGTGAAATTGAGCATAGAGAAAGAAAGAGTATAGAAAAGGGGTTGCTGTCAGTCAACCCAGACATCCGAGTTTCAGTGAGAAAGAGAAGGCGAGGTTTAGAGGAGGAGAGGTGGTGTTCAACAGATTGAAAATTTGAGAAAAGGCCACAAATGTTGCAGAAGTGAATCAGGCAGACACCCAGAACATTTTGAATAGGTGGTAGCAGATCCAGCCCCACTGCCCAGGTCTTTGTTCCTGGTATCAGCAGCAGGAGAGCCAGAAGTAGGGACATCCCTCCCAACAGTACTCTGAGGCTCTAAGTTGTTGCCTTCTATTTTTAATTTTGAAAAGATTATGTAGTGTGTAAGATGCATGTACATGTAGTACAGGGTTCATACACAGGTCCAAGAATAAAGTTTCCTGATAATCCCCTGATATTTCAGATCTGATCCCCTGATATATAAATATATATAAAAATTGCAAAAAAGGTATAAAAAAATTCACATTTCATATAACACAAAACTTAATTTTTATTCTAACTACTAAAAAACATATACAAAACTCGCATGGCAGGCTGAAAAAATTAATACTAGATAACAAAATGCAAGAGTTTTATATAATTTAAAACAAATAGTGCTTGTTTTTGTTAAATTATTTCACATTAACATTTTAAATTAATTTATAGTTAAATTATTTCTAAAATATTTACAAACCAATAATTAAGTCCTAAATATTTCAAATATTTTATATTCCCCCGTTATTCTCAAATAATCCAAAAAATCCTGATATTTTTGCAGGTGTGTATGAACCCTGTAGTGTAGAATAGGAAGGGAAGCGCGTGTTTGAGAGCATACTGGACTGTTCACAGGGTAGATGAGATTAAAAAAGATCATCTACAGACTCCCTTAGTCCTCTATTTTGCTAAAAATAATGAAAACTTTAGCTCCAAGATACAAGAAAACTAGTTCAAGCATGTTAGATAGGAAAAAGACCTTAGCATTATAATTAGGAGTACAAGAATACCTCAAAATTCATCATTAATTCATTCTGGAATAATACGATAAAATACAAAACGACGAAATTCGAGATAGATTATAACATGTTTCAATGATAAAACATTTTCCAGTATTATGTTATTAAACAGATTAATTAATCAAATTCTACTCATTTTTTGGCAAAACATAATATATTGCGTTGGTAAACAGTCAAATTTCATCAATTTTGATCATTTTTTTCACATTTTTTAGAAAAACAATAAATCTGGAATAGGAATGACAAATTGCAAAACTACAGATAGTAAAAGATTGGCAATGAATCTGCAAAATGATGAAATGATGAATTTTGAGGTATTCCTGTAATCTAAAATTTTCTGAGCCATGTTTAGAGGGTAGAAATACGTAAGGCAAATAAAACTTTACATTTCATTTGGGAAAAATGAAGCCACTGGGGCCTATCTAAGTTATCCAAATGAGCTATATTTTAATAAAATTGTACAAAATGTCAATCTCAAGTCAGCTAATTAACATAACTATTTACAGAGCTATCAAGGTAGCCTACATAACTTAAGCTAAGAATATACACTATTTACTACAAGCTATAATAGTGAAAGTCTCATGCAATATGAAAAATTCTTACGCATAATACAGTAAACTTCCCAAATAACAGCACCCTCGTGGATTTGAGGGTGTCGTTATTGCGAATTTTCCGTTGTCTCAGAAGTTTTTTTTTAAATGTATTTAATGCGTAAATAAAGGGGGATAAATAAGAGAGATAATGAATACTACTTTATTAACTGGTAAATGCACAGTACGCAAATAAAGCAAAAAACATTTTAAAATTGAAAAAAATATTCTAAATTCTCCACCACGAGTGCTTCATCTGTAGAGGGTGCATTTTCTTTAATTGATTTCTTCAAGAATTTTCTTATGTCACCTTGTGGCGCGGATGCTTGGTTTTTTGTTAACATCATGTTTTTAAGCATATGTGTTTGCATTACTTCTTGCATATTGAAGCTTGGATTTTGTTCAAAAAAACTGAGAACCGTGTCCATGCACGATTGTGCGGCGGCCCAAGTTATCTTTTCAGTTGCATCATTTCCATCTTCTTCTGTGTCGGAACAAAGTGCTGCATCTTGCTTTTCAGGATTAACTACACTGTCAATAATTTCTTGATCTGAAAATGTTTGAGTTAATTCAATATTATTATCAACTGCAATCCATTCATCAATATCTTCATCTACGAGGCTATGTAAAGGATTTTCTGTGCTGGTAGATTGAAGTTTGCATTATGTCTTGTGTGCTCTGCCTAACATTAAAACCATCAAAATTATGTTCGTCATCTGAAAGTAAATCAGCAAACATAACACTTGGCCATAATTTCCTCCATGCTCTCAAAAGAGTGACGGGTTTCACAGCATTCCACGCAATAGCAACAGCAAATAATGCATCCTTAATTGTAAAGTTACGTTGAAAGTTTGGAATAGAGGTTTCACTGTTAATCATTTGTTTCATAAAATTATTTCTGTAGTGGCATTTCAAATTCTGAATAATTCCCTGATCCATCAGCTGAATGAGAGAAGTGACGTTGGGTGGTAAATAACATGAAAAAATGTTTCCACAATCTGAAAATAACTTGGATTCATGAGGATGGGCTCTACAGTTATCAAGAAGACAGACACATTTAGTAGTCTAAACTCTTCCCCATATCACGTAAATTCATTCGAATGGCAGGCACAAATTCGTGAGCAAACCAATCTTGAAAAATTTCTTTAGCCATCCATGCACTTTTTTGTGCCTTATAAGAGACTGGCAAATGCATAATTCCCTTCAAGGCTCTAGGACGATGGTACTTACCAATTACTAAAAGCTTCGTCCTGTGTTGGCCAGATGCATTTGCCCACGTAAGAACTGTCAATCGTTCTTTATTGTGCTTGAACCCACTAGCACTACTTTCGTTGAAACTTGCCAACGTTTTCGTTGGTAAACACTTCCAGTACAATCCAGTTTCATCTGCATTGTATATCTGGTCAGCTGTAAGATTGTGCTCTTTTACAAGTTCATTGAATGTCGCACTGTACGCTACAGCCACCTCTGTGTCTGCTGATTGTTTTTCTCCTGCAATGTCTAATTTTCTAATTTCGTGGTGTGTCTTAAATCTATTCAACCAACCCTCCGAGAAAAGAAGAGTTGTCTCCAAGCCCATTTTTTCTTTAAAATCTTTCGCTTTGGCCAATATCATCAGCCCTGATATAGCCATACCCTCCGATTGCTTCAATAAAAACCACTTGTGCAATACTTTATCCAAATTTTCACATTTTGGTTTATGCAAAGTTTTCCAATTTGCTATTTTATGGTTAGGCTCTGAACTTGCAGTAAGTTCTAAAAGCTTCTGCTTAGCATTTCTTATGTCATACAATGTCGACGATCCAATGTTATATTCCGCCATCAACAAACTTCTACTTATGCCTCGTTCCCTTTTCTTAATTATATCACGTTTATCACTAAGTTTCAATATTGTTCTTTTTTGTGTTTTCTTCTCAGTAACTTTCGGAGACATTGCGAGAGGAGGTGTATTCACTTATAATTTAACATTATAAATGTAGCACTGAGCGTTCCACGTGTTGTCGGTACAGAGTTCACTTTCAAACTGGTGCCAGCTGTAAACAAAGTCATGCGCGCTGCCGTTTTCTTTACTGTACGACAATTTTTAAAAGTGCCGTTATCTCGAGTATTCCATTATTTTGAGTGCCGTTATTTTGGAAGTTTACTGTATTTCAGTCCTGTGCTAATATGCTTCAAAAAGAAAATTCTTGTTAATTTCAGTCAATACCTTAATTATAGTTTAAACTTTCATCCAACATAAAAACTAAAATAGGTTCTCTTGCATGACACATCAGGCGTAAGAAATTTGAGTTAAAACTCTCACCACACACATCAAACGTGAGAATGTTATGAAAAAAATCCTATTATACTGTCAGAAAACTTGAGCAGATTCTGCAAAATTCTTGTATGATACTCCCAATTTTGGCAAAATTCTCATTTTCCAAAATGTGTCTTATGCACCCCCAGTTAGACCCCAACCCAAGAGTAAGCACCCCCAGTTAGACCCCCAACCCAAGAGTAAGCACCCCCAGTTAGACCCCCAACCCAAGAATAAGCACCCCCAGTTAGACCCCCAACCCAAGAATAAGCACCCCCAGTTAGACCCCCAACCCAAGAATAAGCACCCCCAGTTAGACCCCCAACCCAAGAATAAGCACCCCCAGTTAGACCCCCAACCCAAGAATAAGCACCCCCAGTTAGACCCCCAACCCAAGAATAAGCACCCCCAGTTAGACCCCCAACCCAAGAATAAGCACCCCCAGTTAGACCCCCAACCCAAGAATAAGCACCCCCAGTTAGACCCCCAACCCAAGAATAAGCACCCCCAGTTAGACCCCCAACCCAAGAATAAGCACCCCCAGTTAGACCCCCAACCCAAGAATAAGCACCCCCTTAGACCCCCAACCCAAGAATAAGCACCCCCAGTTAGACCCCCAACCCAAGAATAAGCACCCCCAGTTAGACCCCCAACCCAAGAATAAGCACCCCCAGTTAGACCCCCAACCCAAGAATAAGCACCCCCAGTTAGACCCCCAACCCAAGAATAAGCACCCCCAGTTAGACCCCCAACCCAAGAATAAGCACCCCCAGTTAGACCCCCAACCCAATAAGCACCCCCAGTTAGACCCCCAACCCAAGAATAAGCACCCCCAGTTAGACCCCAACCCAAGAATAAGCACCCCCAGTTAGACCCCAACCCAAGAATAAGCACCCCCAGTTAGACCCCAACCCAAGAATAAGCACCCCCAGTTAGACCCCAACCCAAGAATAAGCACCCCCAGTTAGACCCCAACCCAAGAATAAGCACCCCCAGTTAGACCCCAACCCGAATAGCACCCCCAGTTAGACCCCAACCCGAGAATAAGCACCCCCAGTTAGACCCCAACCCGAGAATAAGCACCCCCAGTTAGACCCCAACCCGAGAATAAGCACCCCAGTTAGACCCCAATCCAAATTAAAGGATTTTAAGAAAATTAAAAAGAAAATTTTAATGTTTATGAAGGATATTGCAATAAAAAAATTAGAACAATTAAAATAAAAAATATTGTAATAAGGTTAATTGAATGCCAGGTTAGGTCAACTGTATGCCCTTGATGATTGGTTAGGTTAAGTTATGATATTTTCATTAAAACTAACAAAAATATCATGACTTCACCTAACTAATCATCAAGGGAATACAATTAACCTAACCAGGCATTCAATTAACCATTTTAGATCAATCCAAGAAAATGCACCCTAAATTGATTTGGGGTACTTATTCTTGGATTGCCCTCCTGTTTCCCAAATGTAATGTAATGAGTATTTCTTCGTTAAAATATTTTAGCAAAATATATTTACAAAAGGTACAGTGCCCGCGAAAAGTATCCGATCACTCAAGAAAATACAATATTTTCCCTTGATATTCAGAGACACGTAATTCACTTTCTATTTGTTCTAGCGACATCTGGTAACTTTGAGGTTGCTCGCTGATATGAGAGCTATCCAACGCATTCTCAAATTAGTGTTCTGGTAGCCTTCGTTGTGGGTGGCTGTGTCTCAAATTTGTCAGATTTCACTGTGTAAATTTCTTGATTTTTTTTTTTTTTTTTTACAGAAAGTGGTGTAAATAAAATTTATATATAATGTGTGCTAAAAAACAACTTAAGAGTGATTGTCGAGGTGCTATTGTTGCTTTGCATGCATGTGGGAAATCACAGAGACAGATAGCTAAGGAATTAAACATATCCCAAAGTACCGTTAATTTATGGGTTTCACGGGCTAAGAACAATGGTGGCCTAACCACGCCAGTCCCTAAAAAACGATCTGGCAGACCGAGAAAAACAAATTCGCGAACAGACAAACTTATGAAACGTTTAGTATTGAAAAACCCAACAATAACTGCGAAAGAAATAAAATTTAATATGAATAATTTGTTATCTGGTGTTTCTGAACGAACTATCCAGGAGCGGCTCCAAAAAGAACTCGGATTACCATCTTGCCATGCTGCTAAGAAACCGTTCATTAATGAAAAAATGCGTAAAAAACGTGTCGCATTTTGTAAAAAATACATTCATTGGACTGTTGATGACTGGAAGAAGGTTTTATTTAGCGATGAGTCGACATTTTTGACATTCAGAAGTTGTCCAAAAAAGGTTCGCCGGCCTATTGGCTCAAATAGGATGGACCCTAAATACACCCTAAAGACAATGAAACACCCTCCAAGTGTGATGGTTTGGGGTTGTTTCGGTTACTATGGGCATGGAAACTTATATTTTCTTCCGAAGAACACAACTATGAATGGTGCACGGTATTTAGCAATGCTACAGGATAAACTTCCAATGGCAATGGCAATCCAAAGGACAAAAACATACATGCATGATGGTGCACCATGTCACAGGGCCAAAATAGTGACAAAATGGATTACTGACAATAAATTTGATATTTTGGATTGGCCTGGTAATAGTCCAGATCTCAATCCGATAGAAAATCTGTGGCTAATAATAAAAAATAAGGTTGAATGCCATGACACTGGCTCAGTCGAAAAATTACAAGAGGCCATCAAAAAGGTATGGTGCAAGGAAATATCAGTGGAAGTTTGTCAAAACTTGATTAAATCCATGCCAAAACGTCTAGAACAAGTCATCCAAACCAAAGGACAGATGACAAAATACTAATATAAGGTTAGTATACATTTAAACATTGTTTTTTATGTAAAAAATACAAATTTCAAGGGTGATCGGATACTTTTCGCGGGCACTGTAGAAGGGAGAACTGTTAATACATAAACAAAAAAATTTGCAAATATATTTACAAAATTTAAATTAAACTTAAAAATTTTTTGCAAACAATATTTCAATATCTACAAAAATGGACTCAATGATGACTGTTCTCCACACTAAAACCAGTGTGCAAGTTAACACGGCAGAGGAAGAAAACAGAAACCCATGTATAAAATGTGCATTGGACTACAACCTACATGCATTAAGATGTGATGAATGCAGACTACAGAGCTTGCTGAAAAAGTGAGAAACCCTCAGGATGAGACCCTAGAGAAAGGGAAACTGCAAGCAAAAACAGCACTAAAAGAGACAAAACAAGAACAGGAAATAGACATTAAGATCTTGAACAAAGTGAACAACCCCACTGGACACAGTCACCAAAAAGCCAAAAATGAAAACAAGAAGCCAGTATGCAAGTATTACAGGAGAGGCTTGTGTAAATATGGACTTAAGGGAAGAGAATGCCCATTTGCTCACCCACCACTCTGCAAAAAATTTATAAATGATGGTAATGGGCATTTCTGGATGTAGATCCAATGCAAGATGCCCCTATCTTCATCCTCAAATTTGCCAGAGCTCATGGTGGGAAAGTAGTTGTTTTAAAGAGAACTGCAATTTGGCCCACCTGAAAGGAACAATCCGAATGCAACCACACCAAAATCAATGGAGAGAATACCAGGAGAGTGAGCCTGCTATCCATCAGCCCTATCTGGCCCAAGGGATGCAAGAAAACCCAAGATCAAATACCATTCCTGCACCCAGATCTTATGCTGATAGGGTGTGTCAATTTTAGTAAAGTCAACAATTCAAAAACTACTAATGCTCAAATGATGTCATATTATCTAGCAAACTTAGAAATATCTTTAGTGTTGTTTAAAAAAGCCATTTACCTACTTATATTTGACCATAAAAGTTTGAAATATAACCTAAATATGACTATAGCATCATATATCAATGTGCCATTGATATGTGTGGTCAACTTTGGTTATTTTTGGTGTGCAGTATCGTTTCCAAGTTTCACACAGTCACAAATGTTGGAGTTTTGATTGTGAATGCGTGTGTTTTCCCTCCTTTTTGACAATTTTGATTACTTCGTAATGTAAATATTGTGTAATTCAAATTATTTGAAATGTTGTGTCACTTGTGTGTGACCCAAACTTTCTGTATATTTCGATATGATAGATATATGAAATTGTCATTACTTTGAATAATTAAATCTTGTACCTATAACAACAACCTTTTATCTGAGCTTATAGGAAGATATTAAGAATTTCAATTAACTTAATTTTATGTAATTATAATCAGTAGGCCTATCCAAATTTCAATGACATTTCTTTTGTTCACAGGTCCACAGGATGAGTCAGAAAGAAATCAGAACCCGAAGCAAATCAAGTTGTCACCTAAGTCATTTGGTGGGGACTGGGAGGGAACTTCCCCCTGCTGAACTGCCCATAGCCAGAGATCTGCAGAGGTATGGTTTATTGAGAAGAGAGAGATGAGTGAGGAAGACAGGAGGAATTACCCAGTTAATGACCTGATTAACAACAGCATTGTTCCAGGGCTACTGGCTCAGTGGAGAAAGGCCAACGCTCTATTCACAGGACCTGTAATCAACACTGAGGTCAGGATCAGGGCTAAAGTGAAGGCACTGTGGGATGAGGCAGTGAAGGTGTCCATTGGCAATGTGAAGCTAGAGGTCAAAGATAGGTTCATGATGAAACTGGACAGATTGGTGGACATCCTGACCTGTCACTGTGTGATCAGGAGCTGCAGTGAGCTTGGGTGCAACTCTGTCTACAACAGTGAGGTTCACATTGACTGCAGCTGCAGGAGCGAGCAGAAGATACCAGTGCAGGAGCTTGCCTTCATTAAAAGTCAGAGAGAAAAGGTGGGAAGTGTGGGGGCACACTAGATGGATCTAGCTGATCACCCTGAGACCAGGAGACAAGAAGCAGTGCTGCAGAGACAGGAGCAGAGAAGGAAGGCCAAGGAGAAGAGGAGGAGGAAGGCAGAGGAATCAGCCAAGAAAGGAGTTGAGGGAGGAGATGGAGTTGGAGGAGACTGGAGATATACTGGAGGAGGCAGGGAGGAGAGAGGAGGATGAAGACTTCATACCAGAGGCTGCGACAACTTCTTCCTTGCCTATAGCTAAGAAGAAGAAATACAACACTGAGGATATCATCAACATAGCTCTGGCTAGCTCGAGACATCACACTGGGCTGAGAGAGACTGCAGAGATTGCCACTGCTGCCTGGATTGATGCTGGTCTTATCACAGAGTTTGACACACCACTGGTGATTGACCACAACAAGGTGAGGAGGGCTCAGGAGGGCTGAGGTCATTGCTGATCTGGTGAACTGGCTAAGAGAGAGAGAGAGCAGACCAGACCCTTTTGGTGACAGTACTAATGTGAATACTGGCTGGGAGGGAGGAGTAATGCATTATGTGGAGGTCAAGCTTAGCAGGAAGTTGGCGTGGATTGTCTGTGACTTGCACACTGGGGAGCTGAGTCTCAGACACCTGGTGACTGCACTGGATGGCAAGATATTGAGCAACAACAAGTGGTCTAGGCCCCTAGGGAAGATGTTAGACACTGCCACTGAGCTGGAGATCAACCCAAACTTCACGAGGATCACTGTTGGTCCTCCTCTACCCCATCTCAGTCAGGAGGTAGTCAAGGACCTCAGCACAGACCAATCATATGGCTACAGAATCATCACTGCCATCAGATTGGGAGAGGTACCTCAGAGTCTAGCTCTCTTGGAGATTGGGCCAGTCTGTCACAGTAGGTGGGTCACCATGGCTCTAAGGTTCTGCAGATTGTAGATTTCCAAACATGGGCTGAAGGGTATGAACCTGAAGAATCTGAGGATAATTGTGGAATTCATAGTGGGAGTCTACATGCCAAACTGGTTCAATATAAAGTTAAATCACAGCTGGGTGGAGGGTCCCAGGCATGTACTGTACCAGCTGGAGCTGCTCAGAAGTCAGAAGAAGGAGGTGATAGGAATAGTGATGCCTACAGTGAAGTGATGCACACTCTGAGGCTGTGCTCCAGGCCATGCTGTGCAGTGAGGTGGAGGAGGAGAGGAGGGAGGCAGTGAAGAGGATACTGGAAATCAGAGGTGAAGGAGATGAGGACACACAGGTACGAGACTGCAGTGTCAGACCCAGGAAGACTCCCGACATCAACCAACCCAGATGCCACCAAACTCTCGGAGCTTATTGACTGGAACTCTGGTGTGACTGACCCACCTCTGACCTGCTCCCTCACCACTGCTGCAATCAAGGAGTTTCTGGATAGACCAATGGAAGTTCCTGCATGGCCCTCACACACAGTCAGTAGAGAGGTGTGTAAGGATGACAACTGAAGCAGCACAACATGTTTACTCACAAGAGAGGAGGGAGATGTACATCAGTGGTCAGGTGGCCAGTAGGGAGCTGATGTCCAGGAACAAGAGCAAGGCAGACATGGCATCCTTAGCAAAGTTTAAGAAACCTATCTATATTTCTAAGTTTTAATATTGAAATACAATCAAAATGTCTTTAATTGTATGTAATTTACGTAAAATGTAGTTATATACAATAAAAAAAACTCAAAAATTGCCAATTTTTTGTAAACTTCAACTTCAAATATAAGTAGCTAGGAGTGGTCAAACCTAGACTTTAAAGCCATATTTTGATTTAGCACCTAAATGCATCATTTCATCACTAGTAGTCTTTGAAAATCTAAAGATTTCACTTTGCTCCCTAAAATTGACACACCCTATTATGCTGATGTAGCAGGTCCAGGTAAGCCCACTGGTGACAATAGTACAGCAAGCAACCATGAAACTCCATTGGGGTTTTATCATCTCATGAAACAAATACAAGACATTCAAAGCTCATTTGGGCTCCTCATACAAAAGCAAATGAGAACACCAGCAGGAACCCTACAAATGCCTTACATGTGGCAGATGAAACAAATGGCTCCTCAAATGTATCAATGATTTACTTAAACATCCAGGGCCTTTACCTAAACTCAAACCATACCAAAGTACCTTATCTAAAGAGCCTAGTGGAAAACACTACTAGCACAGTTATAGCCAAACACACACGGGTAATTATGTTGCTAACCACATGACCTGAACTTTTGGTCAAAAATACATTTTTCAAGTGTATTTTGGGTGTGCTCTGTTCAAATATGACCATTTCTTGTACAAATGAACAGAAATACATGTTTGGGCCATGCAATGACAACTGTATTTCTATTCATTTGCACAAGAAATGAAGGTTATATTCAAACAAAGCACACCAAAATACACTTGAAAAATGTATTTTTGACGAATTACGGATGATTGTTCAAACACAATTGTTCGAAAACCAGTTGTTCGAAGCAACAATTATTCGGTTATAATTGTTCGAATGAACAATCAACTAAATAAAATCTTAGTTACCAAGACGCAAATACAAAGACGTGTAATAAGTTAGGTTAGGTTAAGCTTTAACGAAAATATCACGACAACCTAACCAACCCAACCAAACCAACCCAACCCAACCAAACCAACCCAACCAAACCAAACCAACCCAACCAAACCAACCAACCATTCAATTTAACCTAGCTAATAACAGCCTTCGAACTACAAAAAATATTCCGGCCCCCTACTTGGATATGTTTTACTACCCGCACGTAGTGCAACTATAGTTTACCTTGATTTTCATATGCTTCTATCCTGTTTTATTAATAAAGATTTTTAACTTTGAATAACGTATGAATAAAGATTTTTAACTTTTAATGTTTTTTTAATACTTTTTGTTTTTCGAACAATTGTGTTCAAACAATTATAACTTCGAATAATTGTTGCTTCGAACAACTGTTTTTCGAACTATGGTTTTCAAACAATTGTGTTCGAACAATCGTCCAGCAACGATTTTTTACTACATTTTATACAATAAAGCACCGTGATCTTGGTAATATACTGTGTTTTTAAAAAAAATCTATAGATGCACTATTGTTAAGATCAAAACATTTGATACACTGTAATAGTAAGTCAGAGAACAACCTTCACAGTCAGACATTGTAGAAAACTGCCAGTAAGTCTAAAATTCTGCTGATTGGATGAGCAAATGACTTACTACACTAGTGTAGCATGACATCATACCACCCCTGACTACAAATACAAATGAATATTAAGAAAGTTACAGCTATTTAAAGTTTACCCAATATTTTTGTTAAAACTAAGGAAAATATCATGATTTAACCTAACCAATCATCAAGGGTATACAGTTGACCTAACCTGGTATTCAACTGACCTAACCGGGCATTTATTTGACCTAACCAGTCATATTATTTTCAGTAAATATTTACTATTACACCAGTCTCTGGTACAAAGGTTTAAAAGCTGGTTTTCAATGTGCTGAATTAAAAAATGATACTCATTTCCATCGCAAATTATTTGTTGAAGAGTTATTGAAGCTTAAAGCTTTTAAAACTTTCTACCCTTTTTTTACCTGGGGGACCCCCAGTGGGAACTGGGAGTTTTGGGGTGGGGAGAATCACAAAAACGAGTGGTTTCAGAAGATTTTTGAAAGTCAGATTAATACAAAACACGGTACCTGTAAGTTATCTCCCCCCCCACCAATTTTGACAGAATATTTTCATTAAAACTAACGAAAATATCACAACTTAACCTAACCAATTATCAAGGGTGTACAGTTGATCTATTATTAATTATAACATTGTTTGTTTCTGGAATAGTATTTACTATTTACTAATAGATCAACTGTATGCCCTTGATAATTGGTTAGGTTGTCGTGATATTTTTGTTAGTTTTAACGAAAATATTGTCATTGGTGGGGGGGGGGGGGAGATAACCTACAAGAACCCAAAACACATCAAAAACCATAAGAAAAACAAATTTCACCTTCAAAATTGGCCAAACCTAAAACAACCTAAGCAAAGCAAAGCAAACCTAAGCAAAGCAAAGCAAACCTAAGCAAAGCAAAGCAAACCTAAGCAAAGCAAACCTAAGCAAAGCAAAGCAAAGCAAAGCAAAGCAAAGCAAAGCAAAGCAAACCTAACCCCTAACCTCATCCAAATTTATAAAAAAATTAAAAAAATACCTTAATCACGTTTAAGCTTCAATAACTCGAACAAATCATTTGCGACAGAAATGAGTATCATTTTTTTAATTCAGCACATTGAGAGACATTGAAAACCAACTTTTAAAACTTTCTACCGGAGACCAGTGTAATAGTAAAGAAATACCTTATTTTCTACAATGTTTGCACAAAAAATAACTAACAGATTTGAAAAGAGCGGGTAATATTAACCCAGAAAAATGTATTTTTGACCAAAAGTTCAGGTCACGTGAACAGAAACATTAACCCACACCTGAACCCAAAGTTGTTTGGTTTAAACCATGGTTTAAATCATTTAAAAAAAGTATATGAAGAAGAAATAAAAGAATATAGGCAACCTTGCATTTATATTTTATGCATGCATATATTTCCATTAATCTAAACATAACCCCACTTGCATGATGGAGATCTATCAGGGAACTGTCTGAAGATGTGCAGAACAATGCATCAGTATTCATAACTGTCATCTCATGCTGCAGTTGAAAGAATTTTTTCTGCTTTTGGACTGGTACAGTCCAAATTAAGGAATAAATTAGGAGTTCATAAAGCTTCTAAACTTGTATTTATTTTGTAAATGTTTTAACAAATAACTAATATGAAATAAATTTAGAGGCTATATCTATAAACTTAAAGGCCAAAGAACAATATATTTTTCTTTTGTTTATTTTTCTATTCAGTACTGTACCATACATTAAAAGGATTTTTATTTTTTTAATATTTGTTTAGCTATATGCACAAAGTCAAGTTAAATGTTTATTTTATTTAGTTTACATAGGTTAAATTATTGATTTCTTTCTTTTTTCTAATTGTCAGCAATTAAATTATATGAGAAATACTAAAAGTTTTCAATTTCCTCAATTTATATATATATATAAGCCTACGGGCTGTATATAGTGATGTGAGTCATTTTTTATTGTGTCGTTTTTTTTGTCGTTTTTTTTGTTTAAAACGAAGGTAGTCTGTTTTTTTTTGTTTTTTATTGTTTTAAACTTATTCCATATTTTTTTTCCTTTAATCTAATAAGTATATTAGTATTACCTATAATTTACTATACTACCATGCTTATACCTAGTATATATACTATATAGTCATCTTTTAGAAAAATTGAATCACGCAAAAAGTATATAATAGAAAGGAAAAACAAACCCTCATTTTTTATATGTATATATATTTTTTAACTAGAACATAAAACATTCTTCCTCGTTTCAAACAATATACATAATTGTGATTGGCAAGAGTACCAGTATATATATTCCAGATAGAAAAGGAAAATATTCACCTTTTTTTGAACCTTTTTGTTAACCTACATTTCCATGGAAGAATCATCACTAGATTGGGTAGAGCATATATGCTAGTTTCAATATCACAGGTACTGGTATAATATCCATAATACTGGTATAAAACAATAGATATAATTGTGATTGGCAAGAATACCAGTGTATATATATATATATATATATATATATATATATATATATATATATATATATATATATTTATTCCAAATAGAAAAATAAAAAAATATAAATATTCATCTCTTTCTTTAACCTTTGTGTTAACCTAATGCTGTTTAACTTTCATTATCTGATTCTATTTCCATTGAAGAATCATTATCACTAGATTGATTAAAGCAAATAGTTTCAATATCACAGGTACTGGTATTTATTGCAGATTTGGATGTTGACGAAGCCAATGTAGCACCATGTTTTACTTCACTTTCTTGGAATTTTGCATTTTGGGATATAAATACTAGCTTTGCTGCTCTGTCTGTGCTTAATTGGTTTCTTTTGGCTGTATGGATGTATATGGGTGTATGTGTATATATATATATATGGATGGTCTCGTGGGGGGGGGGGGGGAATATGTCATCGCGGGTCTAAAGGATAGTTAAGTGGGAGATTCAAAATCCGAGGCATGGATGGGAGAGTCCTGGGAAGGTTGGACAATGGGCAGTCAGCTCCCAGCCAGTGTTCTCGCAAGTTTAATGGATCTCAAGATACAAGACTTTCAGTGCAAGGAAGAGGCCAGTTTTTTCTGTAAATAGGCTGAAAAGGACATTCTATACTGGTACCATATGGCCTATTTTATTATTTATTTATTTATTTTTATAATATATATCATTGCAAAAGTATACCTTATAATTAAATTGGCAATATCTATATTAATTATTAAAAAAAAAAAAAAAAAAAAAAAAAAATGGTTTTTTTACATCACTAGCTGTATATTAAAAAAAAAGTTTTTTTTTTTTGTTTTTATAAAAAAACCAAATGGTTTTTAGTTTTTTCACCAACCCTGCCTGAACCCCATGATAGTGAGTAGTGAAATTGCAATCAAAGGGTATACCACCCATAGATGTGACAGAGAAGGCCATCTAAATGGTGGTGTCCCGATGTACATCTGAAAACATTCAAAGTGAACTGCTCATGGAATACTCAACTGGAGCCTGTGAACTCCTAATCATCATGCTCAGTATAAATAAAGACATAATACGAGTGAATATCTATAGCCCTCCAGATAGCTGCCCAGCTATTGTAGACTCAACAAGAGATTTAATCATTACAGGAGACTTTAATCTCCCAAATTGCACCTGGAACAAAAATGGTGGTATGAAATCAGGGACAAAAAGGTCCAAATCAAAATACCTGGATGAATTTATGGAAAAACTCCAAGTACAGCATGTTCACTTCCCAACTAGAAATAATAATATCCTAGATTTCGTGCTGACAAATAATGCAACTACAATTGACCACATTGTTATAATACCAACTATACACTCTGACCACAATGTCATGCATGTATTCACAAACTTCTCTCCACAAATGTAAGCAGGACCCATGCCAAATGGACTTGCCATACTCTGACCTAAACCTGCACAAGTTAGACTGGACATCAATAAATAACTGTCTGGGAAAACTAAACTGGGAAAATGAATTAGAAAACCTAGAACCAGAAGAATGCTGGAGTAGAATACAATACCTACTAATCATCAGCATTATACAAGCACACACCAAAGAAAAATGGTATTGCAAAGCACCTGACAAAAGAATACAGATACAAAAGGACACTTATGAGAAAGAGAACAAAGCAATTAAGTGATACAAGGCGTAGTAACATCCAGAAACAGATACTAATGTTAGAACTTAAAATAAAGGCATCAACTATAAGAGAGAATATTGATAATGAACACAAAGCTATTGGCACTATAAAAGAAAATAGCAAATTCTTCTTTAGCTATGCTAAATGCAAAGCAGTTATCAAAATGAGCATTGGCCCATTGCTTGCTAAAGATGGACTAACTCTTACATCTAATCTACAAGAAATGGCAAACAGTCTACAATCTCAATATGCCTTAAGCTGGAGTACCCTTGTAGTAGCTAAGAAAATAAAAACTACAGCATTTTTTGATAGAGAAGAAAATGACCAAGGCAGACCATTATTGGAAGCTATACAAATAACCACTAGAGATATACAACAGGCAATAACAGAGCTACCAAGGAGTTCAGCCCCTGGTCCAGATGGAATTGGAGCCAAGATTCTTAAGGAATGCAAATACACTTTATCTCTGCCTTTGAAAATCCTGTAGAGATCCTCACTAGACACCAGTAGAATACCACCAATCATGAAACAAGCAAATATTACCCCAATCTACAAAGGAGGCAAAAGAAAGGAAGCCAAGAACTATAGACCCATATCCTTGACTTCCCATATCAAAATATTTGAGAAAGTCCTGAAAAGCCACATTGTCAATTTTATAGAAAATAATATATCTTAGAAGGCGTTCAATATGGCTTCAGACAAAAGAGATCCTGCCTTACTGAACTTATAGACCATTGAACCTTACCTTATGTTGTTTCGTGTGTTGGTCTCTCTTCACACGGAGGTCAAGCTGGTGGCCCCGCCTCTAGGTCTGGCCTGGTAGAGGAGCGAGTTACTTTCTTGCGCTCTCCACCGTACATAGCCAGGCACGCCTGGCTCATCTGGTACTGTCCTGAGCCAGGCATCCAGTCTTTTCTTGAAGACTTCAACTTTGACCCCCGTTACGTTTCTGGAGGTCCTTAGGAAGCTGGTTGAAAAGTCTTGGCCCCCTGACAACCAAGCTATTTTCCTTCAGGGTTGAGGAGGTCCCTTGTCGTGCTTTTAATTTGGGAACACTACACATTCTGCCTTTCCTATTTTCCAGTGTTGTTTGAATGGTAATTGGGTTTAGTTTTAGGTTTGGTACCAGTTTTTCGATCATTTTCCATATGTAGATTATGATGTACCTCTCTCTTCTTCTTTCCAGTGAGTACAGATTTAGTTTACGTAGTCTTTCCCAGTAGTTGAGTTCTTTGCAGCCATCAATCTTGGCTGTGAAATGCCTTTGCGTTTCTTCTAGTTTATTAGTTTCTTCCTTTTTATATGGGGATGTCAAAACTGAGCAGTATTCAAGTTTTGGTATATTCAGTGTTTTTTAGCAGGGGAATCATTACTGTCCTGTCCCTTCTCTTGAATGTTCTTAGAACCTGTCCGGCGACTCTTTTTGCTTTATTTATCGCTATCTGATTTTGTGTTTCGAATTTCGCATCATCTGTCATTATTATCCCGAGATCAATTGCTTTCATGCTTCTCTGAATTTCCTGTCTATCTGGAGCATAATATGCAGTCTGTTTAAGTTCTTCTTTTCTACCATATCTCAAGAGCTGAAATTTCTCAGCGTTGAATGACATGTCTTCTGACCATTTGTATATTTTGTTCGTGTCCCTCTGCAAGGCCTCCACGTCATGTACATTGCTGATTTTTCTGCTGATCTTTGTATCATCTGCAAAGGATGTTACTATACTATTGCTGTTTACTCCGCTGTCTATGTCTGTTAGCATGATAATGAACAGGAGTGGGGCCAGTACTGTCCCTTGTGATACTGAGCTGCGTACTTCCGATTCTGATGATGATATACCTTGAATTTTGATGATCTGCAGACGATCACTAAGGAAGTTGTAGATCCATTTTCCCACTTTGCCTGTTATTCCCATGTCTTTAATTTTATGTCCTATTATACCATGGTCACATTTATCGAAAGCTTTAGCAAAATCTGTGTATATAACATCGTAGTTGTCATTGCCTTCCAATGCATCTAGGATATTGTTGTAGTGCTCTATTAGTTGTGATAGGCATAATCTACCTGATCGGAATCCATGCTGAGTTTCATTGAATCTTTCCTGTGTCTCCAGGAAATCATAAATTTTCTGTCTAACTATTCTTTCAAATACTTTGGTGAGGTGGGACGTCAATGACACTGGTCTATAGTTCTTTGCTTGAGATCTGTCCCTTCCTTTATATATAGGGACAATGTTTGCTCTTTTCAAGATGCTCAGTATTTCCCCAGTGTCTAGGGATCTTCTCCATATCCAGTATAAAGGTGTAGCTATTTCATTTTTACAGTTTTTAATCAATAATGCGTTCCAATTGTCCGGACCTGCAGCTGAATGTAGTTTCATTTGTTCTATAGCTCTCGCTACATCTTCTGGTGTAAACTCAAAGTCTGTTATATACTCTCCTTGCAATTCCTCTTCAAAGAATGCATTTATGTCAGGTATCGCTTTGTCACTTTTTGGGGTACTGAAAACTGATTCATATTGAGCTCTCAATGTATCAGATATTTCTTTCGGATCGTCTGTTAATTCATTATTTCCCGTCCTTAAGGGCCCAATAGCGGCGCGCATTTTTGTTTTCCTTTTTGCATAGCTATAGAAGTATTTTAGATTTTCCTTTATTGCTTCTACCGCCTTTTCCTCTTCCCTCTCTGTATGGTCCTTAATCAGGGCTTGTATTTCCCTATCGATACCCTCCAGTTTTTCTTTTATTATTTTCCTACCATTATCTCCGCAGTTTCCTAACTTCGCCTCCACTCTCTTTCTTTTGCGGAATAGTCTTCTCTTTTGCCATTGCAATACAATCCTACAGTATTTTGGAGAAAACCACAATGTTTATGTCATCTATCTACACTTTGAAAAAACTTTGGACAAGGTTGACCATGGAATATTATTCCATAAACTAAAAGAACTCAGAATTTGTGGAAAAATAGGAAAATGGATCTATGCCTTTCTCTCTGACAGAAAACAAACATTGTAAATAGAGCAAGATCTATGAAAAAAATGATTAGTAGAGTGCCACAAAGGTATAGTACTTGGACCAATTCTATTCATTATAATGCTAAACAATATAAACTATAACCTAAGAAGCTCTTTCCTATCATTCGCAGATGATAGGTACCAAAATACTAAGCCTAATTACAAAAAAGGAAGACTGTGTAGAGCTACAAAAAGATCTACAAACTATATATGGGTACATGGGCAGATGCAAATGATATGGCCTTGGTAACATTGTAACAATTTTATAGTAGGCACACTAGGGGCCCTTCAGCCCATCTGGGTGGCTCCACTGTTAATATAAACAAACCATAAATACAGTTACACGCAAAATTAAGATCCAATTGATCTCCTCAAATTGCAGATTGTCACACATCTACCGTACTAGCTATATATTAACTTCAAAACTTTGGATCTTATAGATCATTCATCAATACCACTATTATACTAATTGTAGATATCATATGGTTATCTCATCATAAGAAGTTTTACATAGATCTACTACTTATATGTACAGTATCCTACAATAGTTCTGCAGACCTGAAGGATCAGGTTGTCTATGGTTCACATATGTATAGTTATATAACTATATAGCTATAACCTGAATAATATAATACAAGCTCTACAATTAAGATAAAATGAGTAGGTAGGACTGTATAGAGTATTTGAATATATACCCATTCAGGGTCTCCCATTTAAAGGTGTCTAATGAGACAAGTGAACATAGTCTTTCATGCATCACAGTGCTATGTGAGGCACTGCTCAGCAGAGGAATATCTCTGAACTAATTAAGTATAGACCAAATAAATGCCTAAAAGAACAATTCAACTACACTGGACCCACAGAAAGAGATATTTTACAAACTGATCATGTTAAGGGATCTAGGAGTTATATTAATTATCTGAAGATGCAACATTCAACAAGCACATTGACAAAGTAACCATCATGCAAATAACTAATGATATATATATTAAGGGCATTCAGAACTAGGGACAGTATGACCATGCATAGCCTATGGAAATCACTTGTTCTTCCACACATTGACTACTACTCCCAATTATGGTTTCCCCACAAACAGAATGAATTGCAAAAAATTGAGGGCTGACAAAGAACCTTTACCTCATATACTAAACAACCTGATGGGCAACAGGTTGACCTTTATTCCATAAAGAGGTGGTTTGAGAGATATCCTAAACTACACCTGGAAAATTCTAGAAGGGCTTTTAGTTACCCCCACTACCAATCCAATTGTGCCCACCTCAACAAGAACTGGCAGATTGTGTCAAAAACATCACCTCCCACCAAACAGTCTGAGAGGGATTCAAACCCTTCAATATAATAGTATCTCTAGGCAGGGTTCTTGCCTGTTTAACTCCTTGCCTCAGCACCTCAGAGATATAAGTGCAGTCCCAGTACACTTGGACATGTTTTTAGCCAACATACCTGACCAACCCACAGTGCCAGACCAGCCATCACAAATTCAATAATGGACCAAATCGTATGGCAGGAGCAAGAGAAAAGAAGGGTGGCGACTGTCGTGGCCCCGCCTCAGGAGGCGCTGAGCGGACTTCGTAGGAGCAGCGCACCCTTGAAGCAGAAACACTTCAAGGTAATATAAAGCTTGGTTGCCGTACATTGCACACCTTCAAGCATATCAATATCATGTCTGAGGTGAGGAGACCAAGCTTGAATCCCTAAGCTTGAGGCCTAACATAAGAACTATATAATTTACATACGACTTCCTAACTTTTGTAAATGACTTTCCTCTTAAAGATTCACCAATCCCCAAAACTTAGGTTACTGTAACCACTCACCAGACATCAATTACGGATTAAGCCTATTGCGATTACAACAAATAATCCCCAAATTATTGTCTTATGAAGAGGAGTGTATGATCTACCGGGTATTAATTACGCTTTACTTAAATGCATCTTTTGCCTTAGGCACCCAGAATGAAATTTAACCATATATTATCCTCTCCAGCCTACGAAAAACCCAAAGCCCAAGGTCCAACACAATTTAGTTGTTGTTGCTATTGTCATGCCATTCACAAAATCGTGGTTTGTTGGTAACATTACAACGCATTACATTACATTTGGAAAAAAAGAAAGCTACTCGGGCCAATCGATGTTATCCAAGCCATAAATGACCTTGAGCTATATTTTACAGTGCTGTGCTCGTTACTTTACAAATGTAATGCCGTTACCGTTACCGTTACCGTTACTACAATCTAAATGTAACGCCGTTATCGTTCCAGTTACCATTTTTAAAATAACGAATAACGGCACCGTTACTCGTTACCGTTACTTTTAATGAAATGTAAATATATTATATATATGCATAGGTATATTATAATTCATATACACATAAAATATTATATTATATAAACATTCGCTTGTGCGAGTATGTGTTGGTTTGTATCCACTGGTTGATGCATAGACTATGAAGTCTGTGCATGCCTTCATTGCGTTGTTATGACTTATAAGGCATAATATTTTCAAAAAAAGTTAAACAAAATTACTGCAAGATTTATTACTAGGAATTGCAACATAATAGAGGATGTAGCATACTATTGATATTAATTTACTAATGCTAGAATATACCAGGAAAGTTTAGTTTTGCAAATACTAAAGAAATTAATCAAATGAGTTATTGTGCATGGCAATGATAATTGAAATTTATTAGTTAAATATACAAACTTAAGAACTATTATTCAAAAGATCTTTATTGGCCTTTAAGAAAAGAAGCTTCTCAAAAGTCGCATTTAAGAGTGAGCCTCGTTTCGGACGCAGTATATCCTTCCCTACTGAAAAAAACCCGCTCAGCAGCGGCACTAGATGGTATAGCAGTGTCAAGTTTAATAAACATATTTTTGAAGTTAGTGGATGGGAAGGATGCAGAGCTAACGTGCCATGAAGGCCCAGATGAGAGGAATGACGAAACCTCTGTTGAACTTAGGTCCCTCCCTGCTCCAGGGTTCTTCGCCTTTTTACTTTGACAGTGCTGTCAGTGTAGGGGGAGAGAGGGTTATCGCTACCGTTACTAAAAAAGTACCGCGTTACGTAAAGGCCGTTACTTGTAACGTGTTACTGCCCAGCTCTGATATTTTATAATCAGATTTTGCAAAATATCATTTTAAAGTATGCTAATTAACATAAAACTACTGACAGAGCTACCGAAGTAACCCGCATAACTTGAGTTAAAATATGCAAAGAGATGGGCAAGGTACATTAAGAAATGTGTCTTATGTACAAAATATAAAATACAAGCTAATTGCTTATCAAGGATACATGATACTTTTTAAGAAACAGGCAAGGTACAGAGATATAAAATATACTGTATATCTAAGATGCTTTTCTCGAGACAAGATACTTCTCTAATCAGTTTAAGTTTGGAGACTAGATGGAAAAAGGAGCTTTTAAGTCGTTTACATAATTATATTTTAAATAACATGTCTAAAATTAGTTTTGGTATGTAAACAAAGGCTTGGATAACTTAATTGTTACCGATTTAATTTTTAAATCACGGGGCACTTTCGCAAGTTTTGCACTTGAGATTTCATAAAATATCCCATTTAATAAGGCACAAGACTGTTTTATGAGCGAAAAAGTTTCTTCATTTCTTGAATTCCTTTGTGACTGTCCTAAATTTAAGAACATCTTCAAATAAGTATGTCCCATAACTTATAATAGTATCCTAAATGCTTTTTTTAACCACTTAAATTTCCTCATTCCGCCACAGAGAACTCCTAGGCCTGTTATTTCTTTGAATCTAGGTTACACCTCAATAGCATTCTCACTGGCAAATTCGTTATCCCACTTAAATGATCCCGACAGCTCCCTAAATTCACACGAGCTACCTTTTGAGAAGCAAGAAAAAATTGGTAATTGTTGAATTGATCCTGTTCAATTCTATCTTAAAATGTACAACAAAGCGGTCATTATACCCTAATGACTCCTACTGACAGCTTATTCATGACTTCATAATCATTAGATGAATCAAATTCAGGGTTGCTTGGTCCCGAGTTGGTTTATCTACAAACTATATTATAAATTTAATATTACAGCATTCAGCAAGCAAACTCCTTTGTCTATTGCTTACTTCTAAAGTAGTGATTCCCAACCTAGGGGTAAATTACCCAACTGGGGTAATGACAACTATTTTGTGGAGTAATGATATGTAGTCCAGAAGTTATAAAAAATAATACTGCGATAATCCAGAAGTTATAAAAATAATATCTAATGATTCGGGTAATGGAGCTGGATTAGAAGTGGGTTTACGTAACCATACAAAAAAGATTGGGAACTACTGTTCTGAAGGGTCAATCTACATGAGGAAGATTAAAACTTCCCGGAATTAAAGTTGTCATTAGTCATTACATTCTCTTTTATTTGTTATATCCTGAACCATACTATCATCAACTTGCTCAATTTGATAGAAAAGCAAAAGGCATTAAAGATATACAGTAGGAGCTAGAGGGACTCGACCCGCGTTGAGTGATTTCAGAGTTAGCGCTCCAGCAGACCACGCCATCCAGATCCCACAAACGAAAAGGTTCGTTTAAACGAAGCCAGCATTTATGCTATTTGTCCAATATTTTATGATGCTTCTTTCAGCTCCTTCAATCACCTTTATAAAGCATACAATTTATTTTTAAGTGTAATAACTACACTTTAATAAGATGGAAAAAGAGCGCTAACATTGATACCACTCGATGAGTGTTCGAGTTCCTACTTCCTAGCTACTTTTTCCCTTTCAATCTTCTCTACAAGTTGTTCGAAAAGTTCCGTCACCCCCTACAAAATGTACATATTGTGGTACCAATTTTGTTTTTGTGTGATTAATTGAATTTATATCTACAACTCTACAGAAGCTAAGGCTAACAAAGACCCTAAGATCCACTCTGAGGTTAGCCCAAAAGAAAGAAGAGAGTAGGAGTTAAGTAAGTAGCAAACCTATCATTCGTGGGTTAACATTCATTCAGAAAAAGAGAGAGAGAGACTCACTTCTTGGTAATTTTATTGACAATGGGAATAGTATAATTGTCGGAGACTTTAACTGCCCTAATGTTAATTACGAGAATTTTACTGGTAATGAGGAGGGTTTGAGATTGGTTGAGTTTATGGACGATAACTTTTTACGACAGATAGTTACCGAACCAACGCGCGGTGACAATATTTTAGATTTGGTGATGACTAACGGCGAGAATATAGTCGAAGGTTTAGAAGTAGGCGAGAGTTTAGGATGTAGTGATCATCAAATTCTTAGGTTTAAGTTAGCGATAGAAAACACCAGGAGAGTAACGTAATAGAAGTCCTTGATTTTCGTAGGGCTAATTTTGATAGTTTTGCGGATAGGATGAGATTAGTGGACTGGGATAACTTATTTATGGGTAATGACACAAATTTGCGTTGGGTGGCGTTTAAAGAAAGTTTAGGAATATTGAAAGGGAGTTTATTCCTCGTAGGCCCAAGCGCGCTAGAAATCGTGGTAGGCCGAAGTGGTGGACTAGGGAAATAGGCGAGTTCATAAACGAGCGTAATAGAGCGTATATATTTAATAAGCGCAATGGCACGGCAGCTAACTTTAATAGATATATCGAGCTTAGACGTCAGTTTAAAAGATCAGTTAGGAATGCCAAGCGTAATTTAGAGATACTTATAGCTGCGGATAGTAAACATAATCCAAAAAAGTTTTTTGAATACGTTAATAATCGTAAGCCGGTAAAAGATAACATAGGCCCTCTAGTGGATGTTAATGGCGCTTTGGCTTCTGACGCTCAGGCGATAGCGGGTATTTTCAATAACTTTTTTGCGACAGTTTTTACCGTAGAAGACGTAAATAATGTCCCCGACGTGGACGATATCGTTCCATTTAGTAGCGAGACTATTTTGGATGAAATAACTGTTTACGAGGCTGAGATTGCGCATTATATCGATAGGCTAAAAGTTAGCAAGGCTCCAGGCCCTGACGCTTTTTATCCCAGACATTTGAAAGATTGAAAGACGTTATCGTAGGCCCCTTAACGAAGATTTTTAATCAGTCACTCGAAACGGGGATTATTCCTGAAGACTTCAAATTAGCTAACGTCACGCCTATTTTTAAAAAAGGCGACCGCGCAGTAGCTAGCAATTATAGGCCCATTAGCTTAACGTCAAATGTCGGTAAGCTTTTGGAATCCGTAGTTAGGGATCGTATCATCGATCACTTAGAGAGTAGAGATTTGATTAATAGTAGTCAGCATGGGTTTCGACGCCATAGGTCTTGTTTAACTAATTTGTTAGAATTTTATAACGAAATAGTGCGCGAATACGATAGGCATAGAGCAGCTGACGTTATTTATTTAGATTTTAAAAAGGCGTTCGATACAGTTCCGCATAGGAGACTAATTGCGAAGGTCAAAGCGCACGGTATACGCGGTCAGGTAGCTAACTGGTTAGAAGAATGGCTTCGTGCTAGGAGACAGAGGGTCGTAGTTAATGGTAGTGAATCGGGGTGGTTAGATGTAGGTAGCTTCCTTTTCATCCGCCGGCCACTACCGACAAGTCAGAAAAATAGTCGAAGAGAATAGGAAAGGGATGAAAGATGAAAAGAAGTAAAATAAGAACGCTTACAAACCATGCAGACACACTCTTAACTCAAAGAAACACTGTCATACCATGCATACTACAGACATGCAAGTAAGGAGAGGATGAGAGAAAAAAAAAGTATGAAAAGTATAACAAAAAGTGGGTTAGTTTACACTACGAGCTACAACTAAGTTCGTGTTAGTCTATTTTTTTTTTAATAATATAAATTCTACACTAGCATATCACACGCTGGTATCAATCGTCAACAGACCCAGAGCTCCTGTTGCTAATTGTTTCATTATTTTAAACGACGTTAATATTTTTAAAATGCCTATCTAAACGATTTTTAAACATATTAACGCTGGTAGAGTTTACGACGGGCGCGGGAAGATTATTCCATTTATCAATTACTTTAAACGTAAAAAAGTTTTTAGCGATGTTAGTAATGAAACGTCTACCACATAATTTAAATCCGTTACTACGAGTATGTAATACGAGTGTTCCATTTTTTTCTTTTCCAGGTAAGAGTTGTGTGAACAATGGCAGACTAGTCCATTTACACTCTGGAGTAAAGGATAGTGATGAACACATGGGCTCATGAAAGGTCACATACTGGCAAAACGATGCATGATATCCAGAATGATTTCAACACAAGAGTCAATAAGGCTGCACCACCAAACAAGGCGGTATTACGCTGGGCGAAAAAGCTGTTTGAAACTGGCTCCATCAAGGACAGACCACGGTCGGAAAGACCAACGACGCGAGCAGAAGTGTGAAGGTGTGCTTGCATCGGTGGCTCGTTCACCGAAAAAAACACTTCGGAAACGATCACAAGAACTTGCAGTCCCCATGTCCACAATGAGAGATCACATGACAAAAGATTTCGGCATGAAACCATATCGCTCGTCATTTGTTAATGAATTAAGCGATACAGACGTGCAGAAACGAAATGAAGCCTGTGAACGGGTTTTTACCGTTTTTCCAACTGTAATTAGCAACTCTATTTACTGTAATTAAAGTAATTGTTGCTAGTGACTTGTTTCCTTAAATTACACCTACCACATATAAATACAATTAATCACACAAAAATAAAATTGGTATTACAATATGTACATTTTGTCGGGAGTGACGGGACTTTTCGAACATCCCGTAGGTTATTACACTTAAAAAACAAGTATTTAACGTTCATGTACACTTAAAACGTATTTTCTATATATTTAAGGATATGCCCGATTTGTTTTTAAATAAAATGGCTTCCTTTAAAAACATAAATTCTTCCAGTTCACGATATATATGCTTCATTTTAATTCAAGGAATCTCGAAAAGCGTATTAATATTGGAATTGAAACTGAGCATCCTTAACATGATGACATACAATGACGTATGTTAATAATGGGAAACGACTTTTATAATTTCAGTATAGACCTATTGAGTTTATAACTGTGAATTTAAGGCTTAAATACGACTCTGATAATTTACTTTTGATTTACCCTCAAAAGATTACGTATGAATACAACAGAAGAAATTGTATGATTTGCTGCACATTTGTATACAACTGTCATTCTTTTATGAATTCGTGTATACTTCATTTTCTAATACCTTCTTTTGTAGAAAAATATAACATTTCGTTTGTTTGTTTGTTTGTGAAAGGGCGATTAAGTATCCGTAAAATTACATAGCAAACCCTGCATCATATTTTATCCTAAGAAAATTAAAGAATTATTATGGCGCAATTTACATCGCCTTGGATTGTATAAATAAAGAACAAAGTGGTAAAAACCCGATCACTATCGTGAAGTTAGTAAGGAGTGTAAACTATTTTTTAACGTAAATCACTTAAGCTTATTAAGGTAAAACTCTATAATCTTTATATGTGAAGTTTCAGTAACTGGGCATACACTAAACTTCAATTAAAAGAGCAATATTTATGTAAAAAGGTGTGTGTATATATATATATATATGATCAAAAGTATTCGGACACCCCGGAAAATCCGCATTTCTGCAAATATCACCTTCGCCGAAAGGTATGCTGGGAAAAGCGTGGCGAAACTATAATGCTGAGGTGTTCTGTTAAGTTATCAGTAACTGTTGTGAAGCCATGCCGCGCGGACGTGAACTCTCCGAGTTCCAACGTGGACTCGTCATCGGATGTTATTTAAGTAACGTTTCTATACGAAACATTGCAGCCAAACAGGATATACCAAAGTCGACTGTAGCGGATGTTATCATGAGATGGAAGCACGACGGTGCAACTAACGCGAAAAAACGTTCCGGACGACCACGCAAACTGACGGAACGTGATAGAAGAAGTCTGGTACGACATGTCAAGAAGTCCCGCACGTCCTCTGCCGCTTCCATCGCTGAGGAGGTAGGAAGAGCATCCGGTACCTCCGTTAGTACTGTAACTATCCGCAGAGAGATGCACAGACTCGGTTATTATGGTAGAGCAGTTGTACACAAGCCACTGATTACAAAAGTTAATGCCACGCGTCGTTTGGCCTGGTGTGTCTCCCGTCGTTCCTGGACCGTGGAGGACTGGAAAACTGTTCTTTGGAGCGACGAGTCGCGGTATTCACTCTTCCAGTCTGATGGGCGTGTTTGGGTGTGGCGACAGCCCGGAGAACGGCTTCTTCCTGACTGTGTACGTCCAACGGTGAAGTTCGGTGGAGGGTCCATCATGGTATGGGGTTGTTTTTCCTGGCTAGGGCTCGGCCCGTTGGTTGTTATACCCACTACCATGAACGCTGACGTTTATCTCGACGTTCTGGACAATTCGGCCCTCCCTACACTGTGGCAATACTACGGAGATGGCCATTGTTTGTTTCAACAGGATCGAGCTCCCTGCCATACTGCAAGGCGTGTGCAGGACTGGTTTCGTGAAAATAAGGTGGATTTGTTAGACTGGCCTGCTCAGAGCCCCGATCTCAACCCAATCGAGCACATGTGGGACGAACTGGAGCGACGGATACGAAACCGCACACCACGCCTGGCTTCACTTGCATCTCTTGCATCAGCTCTGCAAGAGGAATGGCGAGCCATTCCTGCACAGACTTACCGAAAACTGGTGGAAAGTATGCCTCAACGTGTTGACGCTGTAATAAAAGCAAAGGGTGGACCTACTGGTTACTAAATGCCATAATAAAACCATTTTCCCAAAACCATGCGGTGTCCGAATACTTTGATCATATAGTATATATATATATATATATATATATATATATATATATATATATATATATATATATATATATATATATATATATATATATACAGAAGCTAAGGCTAACAAAGACCCTAAGATCCACTCTAAGGTTAGCCCGAGAGAAAGGAAAGAGTAGGGGGTTAAGAGAAGAGAATAAGGGGTTAATTAAGTAGCAACACCTATCACTCATAGGTTAACTTTCATTCAGAAAAAAAGAGAAAAGACTCCCCATCATCATCCGCCAGCCACTGCCGACAAGTCAGAAAAATAGTCGGAGAGAATAGGAAAGGGGTGAAAGATGAAAAGAAGTAAAATAAGAACGTTTACAAACCATGCAAACACAGTCTTAACTCACTATCATACCATGGAAACTAGACCTGCAAGTAAGGAGAGGATAAGAAGGGGAAAAAAAAAGTAGGTAAAGTAAAACAAAAAGTGGGTTAGTTTACGCTACGAGCTACATCTACCATCGTGTTAGTCTATTTTTTTTTTTTTTTTTTTTTGCTGGCATCACACACTGGCATGTGTCACAAGCTGGCATTATTGTCAACAGACTCATCCTCGATCACCACCTCTAGAGCTCCTGTTGCTAATTGTTTTATTATATTAAACAACGTTAATAATTTTAACGAGGGAGAGGGAAAAGGGTGAGGCTGATAGGGAAAAGGGGGAGGCTGAGAGGGAGAAGGGGGATTGTTTTATTATTATATTAAACAACGTTAATATTTTTAAAATGCCTATCTAAACGGTTCTTAAACATATTAACGCTGGTAGAGTTCACGACTGACGCGGGAAGATTATTCCATTTATCAGTTACTTTAAACGTAAAGAAGTTTTTAGCGATATTAGTGATGAAACGTCTGCCACGCAACTTAAATCCGTTATTACGAGTATTATTATTATCGAAAGTGAACAATTTGTCAGAATTTACGTTATCGATGTTATTAACGATTTTGAAAACTTCAATAAGTTCCCCCCTTAATCTCCTAGTTTCGAGTGAATACAGGTCTAACTCTTTAATCCTATCTTCATAAGGCTTGTTGCGCAATGACGGAATCAGTTTAGTGGCACGACGCTGAACCCTTTCTAACCTATCAATATCCTCACGCAAGTACGGGCACCAAAACTGAACGGCATATTCTAAATGAGGCCTAACTAGGGACTTGTAAAGGGGCAATATAATATCCTTCGATTTAAATTCGAAATTACGCGCTATGAAGCCTAATATCCTATTAGCTTTTGCGCAAGACTCCAGGCACTGGTTCCTAACCTTCAAATCCTTAGATACGCGTACGCCTAAATCTACTTCTTCGTCAACGCTGGCTAACTCCCTATCATCCATCGTGTACGTGTAATTATTGTTACGAGAACCTACATGCAAAACTTTACATTTGTCTACGTTAAATTGCATCTGCCACTTATCCGTCCACTCCATAATCCTATGTACATCGTCTTGGAGCCTATTTCTATCGTCCTCGTTAACAACCTTACCGCCTATTTTAGTATCGTCCGCGAATTTTGACACGTTACTAGTCAATCCTACATCTATGTTATGTCGTTAATGTAAATTACGAATAGCAATGGGCCTAACACTGAACCCTGTGGGACACCGCTACCTACATCCAACCACCCCGATTCACTACCATTAACTACGACCCTCTGCCTCCTAGCCCGAAGCCATTCTTCTAACCAGTTAGCTACCTGACCGCGTACACCGTGCGCTTTGACCTTCGCAATTAATCTCCTATGCGGAACTGTATCGAACGCCTTTTTAAAATCTAAATAAATAACGTCAGCCGCTCTATGCCTATCGTATTCGCGCACTATTTCGTTATAAAATTCTAACAAATTAGTTAAACAAGACCTATGGCGTCGAAACCCATGCTGACTACTATTAATCAAATCTCTACTTTCTAAGTGATCGATGATACGATTCCTAACTACGGATTCCAAAAGTTTATCGACAATTGACGTTAAGCTAATGGGCCTATAATTGCTAGCATAAAATATATATATATTTTATGCGGGAAGGAGGGGCCAAGGGCAAGTGTCCGCAAAGTTGCCACCCGCCCCAATAGAAGAAGAGAGCCAAAATCAAGGTCCAGGGTTTTCAAGATGCCTGGACACACTGCGTTCGAAAGATTGGAGGTCATAGACAGAGAGAAAGATGAATTGAGGAAGATTCTTCCAGAGTTGACTGGTTTAGTAGGTGAAAGAGTGAAAATACCGATTAACCCTTGTGCTAGATAGTTGGACAGAAAAGGAATGAGAAAGTGTAGAAAGTCTGGCATTGTATGCTCTCCTTAAAGGACTTAAAGGAGGAGGCATGCAGTTAGAGAGTTCAAAAGAGCAATGTCCGTTACAATAGCGATAGTAAAGAGTGAGTGAGGCAACATTGCGGCGAAGAGAGAGGGATTGAAGACAGTCGGTAAGAGGCTGAGAATTGATGAGACGAAAAGCCTTTGATTTCACCCAGTCAAGTACGGCTGTGTGGGTTAAGCCACCCCACACACGAGAAACATACTCCATACAGGGGCAGACAAGACCCCCATACAGAGACAGCAACTGAGTCGAGGTGAAGAAACTGTGAAGGCGGTACAGCACACCTAACCTCTTTGAAGCTGTTTTGAAAAGAGGGTATATATATTCTTTCCAGAAAAGATCACGAGATAAGGAAACCCCAAGAATGTTAAGAAAAGAGGAAGGACTGAGTTGTGCATTGTTGAAGGCAAGGGATAGTCGTGTGGAAGATTGTGACTCGTAGACAGATGAAGGAACTGAGTTTCTGAGGCATTGAAAGCCACAAGGTTTTCTCTGACGATCTGAAAGAAGATTAAGGATAGATTCAAAAACTTTAGAAAGGCAAGAAACCAAATCAATCGGACGATAGTTGGAGGGTTGAGAGCAGTTACCCTTCTATGGGACAGGCTGTATGAAAAACTATAATGGGTTATGGGTTAATTGCTATGAACTTGGCTATCCGATGAAAATTAACGCCAGACTTGTGCTGAGTTGACAGCAAAAACCCTACGTCTTTTAGTGAAAAAATTGTGTTTATGGAGGTCTTCAAAATACCTTGTTAAGTAGTGTTGTTATTTTTTTGTTTTTGATTAATGTTAAATTTATTTTCCTTCGGTATTTAGCGTTGCCTAATGGTAAAAAGAGCGAATACCATACCTGATTATTTCGTTGGATCTCGGTCCGGGTTGTAGGGCGCGGGGCTGCCTATCGCGCCTCTCTTTCGATGCAGGCGGTAGGGTTGCGATAGGCAATTCACTATGCCTAAATACCTGAAGGAATAGGCCTATCCTTTTGTGTTATTAGTTTTGTCTTATTAGTTTTTCACTCGGAACTTGTTGGAAGATTAAACACATCTTCCTTGCCAACAGCAATGGTCGTCACTATTCAGCTTTGGCTGAAGTAACATAAATCTTTGTCTCAAATTCGCTTACTTTGCAGTCTCAGACGTCTAATTTTTGTATTTTCATTATTTCTTCTCTTGAAGTAATTTTCATGAATCAGCGATGGAAAATTTTGATAAGAAGAAATACGTTTTTCTTGTTATTTAGGCCTAATGCCTACATATTGGGTTCTATGTATGCTTTGTCGCCAATCCCGAGGCAATTTTGTTATTTAATACAATAAATTAATAATTTATATTTAATTATGAAATAAAGGTACCATATACGATACCATATTGTAGGCATGTATAAGCCTGGGTTTGAATTAGGCTTTGTTGTGAACTGTAAAGTGTACGACAAGCATGTATAGTTTTTCCATAGGCTGAATGAAAGCAAACTTCCAGCAGAAAGGAAAAGTACCAGATGAAAGACAAAGACGAACGAGTTTGCCTGGGCTGTCAGCACAGAAGCACAGTTCTTGAGAACAATAGGAGGAACACCATCAGGACCGTACACCTTCCAAGAGTTGGCCTCAGATAAGGCAGAAAGAACATCTTTAGAAGAGATTCTGAGTTCAGACATAATAAAGTCAGAGGGAGGAGAGGATGGAGGAACAGCACCGGAATCGTCCAGAGTTGAGTTGGAAGCGAAAATTTCAGGAAAGAGTTCAGCTTTGTCAGGAGAAGAGACGGCAACAGAGCCGTCGGAATGAAAAAATGGAGGGAAAGAAAAGGAAGTAAAGTTGTTGGAGAGGTTCGTAGCTAAATGAGAAAGAGCGAGAACAATTAGAATTGGAGAAGTTTCCACATTTTTGTCGGATAAATGAATTTTTGGCGAGTCGAAGAACAGATTTTGTATGATTCCGGGGCAGAAATACAGGGTGGTCCAAAAGTCCCTATCTACTTTTCTGAAATAATTATATTTCTATTTTATTTTCTACAGGCCATAGATGATGATGGATGTACAAAAACGTGTGATGGTAGTAACACTACGTATCCAAGGGAAGAAGGGCAAAGAAATTCGAAAAAATTCGAAAGATATCACAAACCAAGACCTACAGATAAAGCAATTTGCGAGCTAGTCAATAAATTTAAAAGAACACGATCTGTTCATGATGAGGCAAGATCTGGACGTACAGGTACCTCTCAAGAAAATGTCGAATTGGTAAGAGATGTCTTTGAAACAAATCCTAGAATGTCAACTCACACAACATCGAGGAGACTGAGCATATCAAAAACTACTGTTCTGAGGATTTTAAAATCAACGTTAAAAAAGAAAAGTTACCATATTCAAGTTTTACACGAGTTACACGAAGAGGATTATCGAAGACGAGCCGCTATGTGCACAGAATTGATTGAAAAAATTCATACCGTAAACTTATTAAACCACATTCTCTTCAGCGATGAGGCGACATTCCACACATGCGGAAAGGTTAATTTACATAATTGTCATATCTGGGCCAGTGAAAAACCAACTGAGTTCTACGAATGGGAGAGATATTCTCCTGACGTTAATGTCTGGTTGGGTATGACGTTTTTTTGGCGTTTTTCACACCTGAGTCGTGCTTCGCTTAAAACCGATTAGAGCCATTTACACATTAATCGGCAACAAGCGAGATTTCAAAATGTATCCAATGTATCAATCGCTATTCATCGACAAAATGTTCAAAAATTTCAAAACCCGATTGTTGCCCATTATTATTACGTGTAAACGGCTATAATCGGTTTTAATTAAGCGAGGCACGATTCAGCTGTGAAAAACGGCGAAAAACGGCAAAAAACGGCAACGTGATATGGTCTTAAGTTCGTTCTCGTACTTTTACATTTCATATTTAAACATAAGTTCTATAAGAATAGACGTAAAGATTAAGCGTTTTACAAACTGACGTTGATACGAGCTGCCTATAATGGACATTTGGAATGTTCCTTCCTTCATAAACAAAATACCATGGATACGCTCATACGCATTAACACAATATACTATCAATACTGGTATTAAAGATTAATCAGATACAAAACTATTCGTTTAACAAAAGAAGTACATTAATTATACATAGGTTATTTTGTAACAAAATTTTCATGAGCTGATCGATGGTTTTCAGTAGACTTAGTAAACCTGTTTCCTGTTCGCGACAAGCATGATTCAGTTTAAAATTGACACTTTATAATGCAACAGGTGTCGCTGCATGCTTAAAATGTTCCAACTATTTAATTCGAAAAGCAATACAATTGTTTTCCGATTTCTTCAGTTTTGTGGAGTTTTTTCATACTTTTGGTCACATGCTGATGCGGGTAACAAAAAATCAAACTCGGTAACCAAAAAACTTCACTTCAACCGAAGTTTCGTGGTTTTGTGGTTCGTCCATTCACTGTTTATAATACAGGGTGTACATAAAGTCAGGATCTATTTTTGTGAAGCACTTGGAAATTATATGGAATTCAATCATGAAATGATAAAGTGGTAACATTTATTAAATAATTAAGAGTAGGATTCGACGTGACGCCCATCACTATCCCTGCACAGCTCAAATCGTCCCACAGCATTTCTAAACACATTTTGGAGCATTTGCGGGGTTATGTTATCTGCAGCAGTTCGTATACGTGTACGTAAGTTTTCAAGACTCGTAATCTTCGTCTGATAGACGTGCGATTTGATAAAGCCCCATGCAAAGAAATCTAAAGGGGTTAAATCTGATGATCTCGCTGGCCAAAGTCTGTTGCTTCCGCGTCCGATCCAGCGATTTGGAAAACGTCCATTTAGATAATCCTGAACAATTTTGGCATAGTGACAAGGAGCACCATCATGTTGATAGACGACGGGGATAGGATTGTTAGTACCGTCGTCTATCAACATGATGGTGCTCCTTGTCACTATGCCAAAATTGTTCAGGATTATCTAAATGGACGTTTTCCAAATCGCTGGATCGGACGCGGAAGCAACAGACCTTGGCCAGCAAGATCACCAGATTTAACCCCTTTAGATTTCTTTGCATGGGGCTTTATCAAATCGCACATCTATCAGACGAAGATTACGAGTCTTGAAAACTTACGTACACGTATACGAACTGCTGCAGATAACATAACCCCGCAAATGCTCCAAAATGTGTTTAGAAATGCTGCGGAACGATTTGAGCTGCAGGGATACTGATGGGCGTCACGTCGAATCCTACTCTTAATTATTTAATAAATGTTACCACTTTATCATTTTATGATTGAATTCCATATAATTTCCAAGTGCTTCACAAAAATAGATCCTGACTTTATGTACACCCTGTATATGTAGCGATTTGGGACACCATAATACTGAAACGCTCAATCGAATTTATCAGATCTAATTTGAGTACAGTAAATGTGTGCGAAATGATACGAGGAGTTTTGTGTGTTATGCTTAGTGTTGTCTTCTTACTATATATTTTCCCCAATGACAAGTACTTAGTCAAAATACATACTGATTAAAATGGACTTATTTCAGACAAAGAAAAACATTTTCCCTGGCTTATTTTTCCGGAATAAGAGCGCATTTGGTCATGGGATTAATCTTCTTTTAATAATTATATATAATATTTGGAATATGTCTGACAGTGAACCGATAGGGATGGAACTGTATAAGCTGACACTATATAATTTGTATCCTCTACTCAAATTCTATGAATTTTGTGAAGATGTGTAATTGTGTATCCATCAAGCTGTTTAACCGTGTTATCTCATTGCAAACGGCCAAGTACACACGAGATTATGCGTTGATATTACAAAGACATGTCGAAGATTAGAAAGCTGGAAAAACAGGTCGCTGCTTACTTTAATTGTTTTGTAATTATAATTTTACTCCAAAATACCACAACATTAATTGTGATGTTATTTGAGATGACCTTTATGACTTCTGCAGCAGACTATGTTTTCTTCCTATTATCCGGCTCCAGTAACCTATTAAGTATCTTAACTTTAGCCGATGCGCCTACAGGACTAATTGAAAAGGTGAGAAATTCTCTCTCTCTCACTCTCTCTCTAAGTGCGGCTAAGGGTACCGTACTGTATGTGCGGCTGAGTCTACGGGTGGCGACGGGTATCGAAAGGTATCGGGCAAGAAGGCTGTGAAGCCGGAGACCCCGGTTGCCGCTGTCAGGACCTCCAACCGCTTTAGTCTCCTGTGCACGAAGGAGGAAGACACCGTTTTGATTGGGGACTCACAGATCAGGGGCCAGGAGAAGTACTTTGCTTCTGCAAACGGGGACAGGAGGAAGGTAAGGTCTTACCCGACCGAGGAACGGCGCACTTAAGGAAGGCGTTAGAGAAGCTGCCCGTGGCTAGTCGGAGGACTGCGATCGTTGTCCACGCTGGTGGCAACGACTTGTTCGGCTGTTCCTCAAAGGCGGTAAGGTAGGTTCGACCGAAGGGATCACCACCGAGATCATGTCTCTTGCGGATGATCTAAAACTTAAGACAGACAGGAGAATGTTGATGGGTATTTTACCGCGGATGAATGCCAGTGACCATGCGCTCAGTAAGGTCATTGGCATCAACGAGAGGGTGCAAGACGGGTGCGTTCCACTGGGCGTGAGGTTTGTTGACCCGTTCGACGCGTTTTCGGGTAGGTGGGACCTTTATCAGAGGGATGGTGTCCACCTCAATGTCAAGAGTAAAGGTGTGCTAGGCGCGCTGCTCGACCGGCACCTATACCGTATGGTGAGGTCAAGCCCAGGGATTGATGACGGGCCCCCACCGAGGAGAGATGATCTTGAGCCGCTGGCGGACGTACCTTCAACTGAAGGGTGCATCCATGTACACTGTACAGGTGGGTGACCCTCCTTCCCTGTTGTTGGAGGGGGCTCAGGCTCCTGCGGAAGTTGCCCCCTCGTTGGTGAGGGGCTCTTCAACTCCTGACAGCCCTTGCTGTTAAGGAAACGGGTCGTGCTAGGGGGCGGTCAGAATAGGGAAGGATCCCTCCGTGCAGTGCTTTTTAATGCTAGGTCGATTAGGAATAAGTTTTGCGAGCTACGGGCGCTCTTAGCATCAGAATACCAGGATATTGTTGCTATCGCCGAGTCCTGGATTCATACTGATCCTAGGAACTACGTTGGGGAGCTCGAGATTCCCAGGTATACAGGGACACGTTGAGTCCGGTTGGCTACCAGTTCCGATCGGAACGGGAGCTGCTTGGCATCGATCTGAACCTGGGAGGGACGAACTATAGGTTAATCTTGGTGTACAGACCTCCGCATCTCCTCCTCGAGGAGGATACAGTCCTGTACACCGAACTCTGTAGCCTGCTAGAGGACAGGTTGTATGTAGTTTTAGGAGACTTCAACTGTCGCGGCATAAACTGGGAAGACAGGACAGCTGATGCCGAAAGGAGGAGGCTAGTTGACTTTGCTGATGAGAACTTCTTCACTCAGTGGGTGAATGGGCCTACACGAGGCAAAAGCGTTCTAAACTTAGTATTCACGACCGAAGACAACCTCGTCACTGGCCTTACCGTTGACGAATCGTTGGGCGGGAGTGATCACGGTCTGATTAGGTTCTGTGTCTGCGTCCCTCGGGTGAAGCGTAGTAACTCGAGAGGCAGTAAGCTCGATCTACGGCGGGCTGAATTTGTTGGCCTCCAGGGATAGCTTAGGTCGGCGGCGATGTTGAGGGAGTGTGGAGTGCATTCCGGGACCAGTTTGTGGTGCTGCAGTCTGCTGCCATACCCTCAAAACCGGTCACCCCTGCTTCAACGCAGCCTAAGTGGTTCAGTTGTGACATCGCTTCGGCTATCCGAAATAGGAAACCTGGGTATGGGAGGGCGAAGGCCAATCGTTCCCATGAGAACAGTGAGGCGTATGTCCGCTTTTGCAGGGAAGTGAAGGCGAAGATTACGCTAGCTAAATGTAACGAAGAACTCCGGGTGGCAAGCCTCTGCAAAGGGAACCCTAAGGAGTTCTTCAGTTATATTAATAGTAGAAAGCCCATTAGAAGATGATAGGCCCGTTAAAGGACCCCAGCGGCGCGCTGCGGACTTCCGACGCAGACATCGCTAATGTGCTGAGTGAAAACTTTGCGGGAGTGTTCACCAGGGAGTACACCCGCGTCATCCCTGAGCCATGCGTCAGGCACGAAGGTGCTGGCCTGGATAGTGCTCGGTGTACCGCTACAGTCGTTGCCGATAGAATAGACAAACTGAGCGCGTTCAAGGCTCCTGGGCCAGACCAGTTTCTCCCCAGCGTCTTGCGGGAGGTGCGCGACCAGGTGGCTCCGCATCTGGCTACAGTCTTCAACAAATCGTTGGGGACGGGCCAGGTGCCTGGTGACTGGAGGGAAGCCAACGTGACCACTATCTTTAAAAAAGGGGGTCACGAAAGTCCAGAGAACTATCGTCCCGTTAGTCTCACTTCGGTTGTAAGTAAATTATTGGAGGAGATAATAGTGGCTAGGACCGTTGACCATTTGGATTCCTACAAGCTGCTTGGGGACTCCCAACATGGGTTTAGACGGCATAGGTCGTGTCTCACCAACCTGCTCGAGTTTTTCCACGTCATGTGGAGTGAGTATGATAAGAGTAGGGCGATTGCTATACTTTATCTCGACTTTCAGAAAGCCTTTGATAAGGTACCTCACCGCGAGCTAATGGCCAAAGTCCGCGCGCTGGGTATCGGTGGGGAAGTAGGTAGCTGGATTGGAAACTGGCTGAAGAATAGGCGGCAGAGGGTTGTAATTAAAGGGGCTAGCTCGGGTTGGGTCTCGGTCACTAGCGGGGTTGCTCAGGGTTCCGTTTTGGGGCCACTGTTGTTTATCATTTACATAAATGATATCGATGCTGGCATCGTCAGTAGGATTGCCAAATTCGCTGATAACACCAAGCTTGGGGCCAATGTTGGGATGCCCGAAGCGATCGAGCAACTGCTTGCGGACCTACGTAGGATAGGAGAATGGTCCGAAAAATGGCAAATGCCATATAACTTGGGTAAATGCAAGGTCATACACATTGGCTACGCCAATCCCAAGTCGGACTACTCCATGTTGGAGAGTAATATCGAGGCCACTGATTTGGAAAAGGACTTGGGTGTGCTAATTAACAGCGACCTTAAGTTTATCAAACAGTGCGTAGAGGTTGAAAAGAAAGCCCAGAAGCTGTTGGGTTATATCAGGAGGCAATTTCGATTCCAGAACAAGGAGATTGTGCTTTCTCTGTACAATTCCCTGGTTCGGCCGCACCTGGAGTATGCTGTGCAGTTCTGGTCGCCTACCCTCAGGAAAGATATTGACAGGCTGGAGCGAGTCCAGGTGAGGGCCACAAAGTTAATCCCTTCCGTTAGGCATATGGGCTACAATCGACGCTTACGCGCCCTGAATTTGTTTACGCTGGAAACTCGGAGGCTGCGCGGTCAACTCATCGAGGTTTTCAAGCTCTTACACGGGTTCAACGATGTCGATTTTAGAAGCATGTTTAGTTTAAATGATAACTCAACTCGCAACAATGGTTGGAAGTTGGATTTGAAACGGTTTATCACTAGTGTGTGTGTGAATTACTTTACCTATAAGATCTGTGACACGTGGAACAGGCTACCTTCAGAAGTTGTGAACAGTTCCTCTGTGGGTCAGTTCAACAAAGGTTAGACCGAAACTTGCACACTATTTGAGGGTGTAGGAATTTTTCCCTGGCACCCGTTGCCATTAGTACCTCCTCAGTATGGGCCGCAAGGTCTTTTGAGGTTCTTCTTTTCCTTGTAACTCTCTCTCTCTCTCTCTCTCTCTCTCTCTCTCTCTTATTAATTATACTTAATTTATTCCTTTTCCGGTTAACGAACATAATTTCATATTGTTTAAATTCTGTTTTTTCGGCTGAATTTCTCTGGGAAAGTTAACGTGAAATAAGTTTGCATTGTTTTAGACGGTAGTTACAGATTGCATTTTCAGACGAGTTTCATAGTAAGATTTGTATGTTCGAGTCTATTTCCGTTTCCGGTCTGTTACACGTGCTCTCGCAGGTCAATTTCCGGTCTGTAACACGTGCTCTCGCAGGTCTATCTCCCGCATTCACTACTTCTCTCCCACGATCCGTTGTATAAATTAAAATAACATATTATATTATTTAAAGTAACATCATTCTGCATTGTTATAAACGGCTCCCTACAGATCCCATTCAGTTCCGTATTCAATTCCATTTCCGGTCTGAAACACGTGCCACTCGTCTGCGCGTGTTTATTTCGTATTTCGGCATTCACCAATCCTCCCTCACTAACCAATATACTAATTAAAATAGCATTGTATTATTTAAATTAATATCAGACTGCATTGTTACTAACGGCAACCCACAGGTTCCATTCAATTCTGTATTCAACTCAGTTTCCGGTCTGTAACACGTGTTTACTTCCGAACTCACCATTACCCCTCTCACCATTCGTTATATTAATTAAAGTAGCATATTGTATTATTTAAAAGTAACGTATCGTATTAATTAAAAGGAACATATTGTATTTAAAAAAAAAAAAAAAAAAAAAAAAATGACAGGGCCAGCTAAATTGAAAGCAGAATGCTTTAAATGTAAAGTTAATCATTGGTGCGTTGACTTCCCAGAAGGTAGTATCAGCGATATCACATCCCTTAGTATATGTTTGTTTGTAAACTTAGAGACAACCACGAAAGAAAGTGAAAGAGCTAAAGGAATTAGTAAAAAAGCTTGAAGCTAGGCTCGTAGCACTGGAAATCCATCCCAGTAGACAAGATCAAACTAAAAACACACAAGCAGATTTAAACTGTAAATTAAGCATCTAGAGCAAAGCGTGGCACGCTTGGAAAACACGGTGACTATTCCGGAAAATAAAACGGAGGACCAAGAATTCAAATTGGTCAAAAATAAAAGACCCTCCAAACCAAAACCAAAACATAAGGATTTGGAACCCACTACCATCAAAAATAAGTTTCACTTACTTGCTGATGAGGAGGATGAAACCTTTTTAATTGGGGATTCTATGGTAAGGAATCAAGGGGACTTTTTCGGAGCAAGACGGGCGACCAAGAGAAAGCTCCGATGTTTTCCGGGTGCCACAAGCCAGATAATTAATAGGGAATTAGGCAAAATTAATATCAAGAATAAGAGTTGCCCTATCATTGTCCATGTTGGTGGCAATGACGTTTTTATGGGAGGGACAGGAGGGCAGACAGAGCCCATTATAAAAGAATTTAAGAACCTAACTGACAAGGTTAGAGATAGGACAGACATGGGTATGGTCGTAGCAATTCTCCCTCGAATGCGTGCTAGTGACTATACTCTAAGTAAAGCCATTAGCATAAATAAAAGAGTTAAACGCATGTGTGATGTAAAAGGCCTAAAGTTTGTCGATTTTTGGCCTACATTCTACGGAAATGGGGAATACTTTGGTTCGGACGGGATACATTTTAACCAGAAGGGGAAAAAGAAGTATGGTGATTTACTGAACATTAATTTGTATAATCTCTTTAAACTAAGACCCCCCAAACCAGCAATTGATCCTGCTCCCCAAACAGTTAAACCTACTCCCCCAGCAGTTAGTCCCCCTCCCCCAGCAGTTAGTCCCCCTCCAACAGCAGGTAGTCCCCCTCCAACAGCAGGTAGTCCCCCTCCCCCAGTAGTTAGTCCCCCTCCCCCAGTAGTTAGTCCCCTACAACAGCAGGTAGTGACTCTCCTTCCACGTTGGAGGGGGCTCAAGCTCCTGCGGAGATTGTCCCCTCGTTAGTGAGGGGCTATTCAACTCCGGACAGCCCTGGCTGTTCGGGAAACGGGTCGTGCTAGGGGGCGGTCAGAATAGGGGAGGCTCCCTCCGTGCAATGCTTTTTAATGCTAGGTCGATCAGGAACAAGTTTGGCGAGCTACGGGCACTCTTAGCATCAGAATACCAGGATATCGTTGCTATCACCGAGTCCTGGATTCATACTGATCGTAGGGACTACGTTGGGGAGTTCGAAATTCCCGGGTATAGAATGTTTCACAAAGACCGCACCCGTGGGGAGGGGTGGGGTACTAATATACGTCAGAGACACGTTGAGTCCGGTTGACTGCCAGTTCCGGTCGGAACGGGAGCTGCTTGGCGTCGATCTGAACGTGGGAGGGACGAACTATAGGTTAATCTTGGTGTACAGACCTCCGCATCTCCTCCTCGTGGAGGATACAGCCCTGTACACCGAACTCAGTAGCCTGCTAGGGATAGGATAGGGTGTGTGTAGTTTTAGGAGACTTCAACTGTCGCGGCATAAAGTGGGAAAACAGGACTGCCGATGCTGAAGGGAGGAGGCTAGTTGACTTTGCTGATGAGAACTTCTTCACTCAGTGGGTCAACGAGCCTACACGAGGCGAAAGCGTTCTAGATTTAGTATTCACGACCGAAGACAACCTCGTCACTGGCCTCACCGTTGACGAATCATTGGGCGGGAGTGATCACGGTCTTATTAGGTTCCGTGTGTGCGTCCCTCGGGTGAAGCGTAGTAACTCGAGAGGCAGTAAGCTCGATCTTCGGCGGGCGAACTTTGTTAGCCTCAGGGATAGCGTAGGAGAGATGGGGTTAGAGGTTGGCGGCGATGTTGAGGGAGTGTGGAGTGCATTCCGGGACGAATTTATGGTGCTCCAGTCTGCTGCCATACCCTCAAAACCGGTGACCCCTGCTTCAACGCAGCCTAAGTGGTTCAATCGTGACATCGCTTCGGCTATCCGAAATAGGAAAGTAGCGTATAGGAGGGCGAAGGCCAATCGTTCCCACGAGAACACTGAAGCGTATGTCCGCCTGTGTAGGGAAGTGAAGGCGAAGGTTAGGCTAGCGGGAGTACTTTGCGGGAGTGTTCACCAGGGAGGATACCCGCGTCATCCCCGAGCCAGGCGTGAGGCACGAAGGTGCTGGCCTGGATAGTGTTAGATGTACCGCGACAGACGTTGCCGATAGAATAGACAAACTGAGCGCGTTTAAGGCTCCTGGGCCAGACCAGTTTCTCCCCAGAGTGTTGCGAGAAGTGCGCGACCAGGTGGCTCCCCACCTGGCTACAGTCTTCAACAAATCGTTGGAGATGGGCCAGGTGCCTGGTGACTGGAGGGAAGCCAACGTGACACCTATCTTTAAGAAAGGGGATCACGAAAGTCCAGGGAACTATCGTCCCATTAGTCTCACTTCAGTTGTAGGTAAATTATTAGAAGGGATAATAGCTGATAGGATCGTTGACCATTTGGATTCCTACAAGCTGCTTGGGGACTCCCAACATGGGTTTAGACGGCATAGGTCGTGTCTCACCAACTTGCTCGAGTTTTTCCACGTCATGTTGAGTGAGTACGATAAGAGTAGGGCTATTGATATACTTTATCTCGACTTTCAGAAAGCCTTTGATAAGGTACCTCACCGCCGGCTAACGGCGAAAGTGCGCGCGCTGGAAATCGGTGGGGAAATAGGTAGGTGGATTGAAAACTGGCTGAGGAATAGGCGGCAGAGGGTGGTAATTAAAGGGGCTAGATCGGGTCGGGCCTCGGTCACTAGTGGGGTTCCTCAGGGTTCCGTTTTGGGGCCACTGTTGTTTATCATTTACATAAATGATATCGACGGTGGCATCGTCAGTCGGATCGCCAAATTCGCTGATGACACCAAGCTTGGGGCCAATGTTGGGACGCCCGAAGCGATCGAGGAACTGCGTGCGGACCTAGGTAGGATAGGAGAGTGGTCCGAAAAATGGCAAATGCCGTTTAACTTGGGTAAATGCAAAGTGATGCACATTGGCTACGCCAATCCCAAGTCGGACTACTCGATGTGTAGTAATATCGAGGTGACTGATTTAGAAAAGGACTTGGGTGTGCTAATTAGCAGCGACCTTAAGTTTACGAAACAGTGTGTAGAGGTGGAAAAGAAAGCCCAGAAACTATTGGGTTATATCAGGAGGCAATTTCAGTTTCGGAACAAGGAGATTGTGCTCTCACTGTACAATTCCCTTGTTCGGCCGCACCTGGAGTATGCTGTGCAGTTCTGGTCGCCCACCCTCAGGAAAGATATTGAGAGGCTGGAGCGAGTGCAGGCGAGGGCCACAAAGTTAATCCCTTCCGTTAGGTATATGGGCTACAATCGACGGTTACGCGCCCTGAACTTGTTTTCGCTTGAAACTCGGAGGCTGCGCGGGCAACTGATCGAGGTTTTCAAGCTCTTACGCGGGTTCAACGATGTCGATTTTAGAAGTATGTTTAGTTTAAATGATAACCCAACTCGCAACAATGGTTGGAAGTTGGATTTGAAACGGTTTAGGACTAGTGTGTGTGGGAATTACTTTACGTGTAAGATCTGTGACACATGGAACAGGTTACCTTCGGAAGTTGTGAACAGTTCCTCTGTGGATTAGTTCAAGAAAAGGTTAGACCAAATTTTGCACACTATTTGAGTGTGTAGAAAATTTTCCGTGGCACCCGTTGCCATTGGTACCTCCTCGGTATGGGCCGCAAGGCCTTTTGAGGTACTTCTTTTCCTTGTAACTCCTTGTAACTCTCTCTCTCTCTCTCTCTCTCTCTCTCTCTCTCTCTCTCTCTCTACTTCCTGGAAGCTCATTTCCTCCATGATGTGGGGGTGAGTGTGCGACAAAGGTCACTTTTAGCCCGAGCAATGATAGGGCCAATTCAACCCAACCCAGGAGTCAGTTGTTTCCTGATCCATATTTCATCTCAGACAGGTCAGGCATGGGGTCCCGATGCAAGAGAGAATTAAGCCGGTTTCTTTCGTCCAACTGACTTGAAGTCGTCAAGTCAACTCAAGTGTGCCGCGTTCTTTCCGTTTTTTTTTAAAGATCCAACTAGACTTAACTCAACTCGAGTTCTGTTGAAGACATCTCCGGAGGCAGCTAAACAAAACTAGAGTTCCTTTTTTTTGTAAACAAACAATTTGTCGTCTGCAGAATCAAAGGTACTACAAGAGTTCATTGCATTATTTAGGCCCAGATAAAAATATTTTATCGATGTTAGAAGGCTATGCTACATTAAATTTACACATTTATAAACCTTAAGTAAGTAATTCGCCTTCAATCATTACAATTTAGGGCTTATATTGACCTAGGCTGGCGTTGCTGTGCCGAGCTCAAACCTAGGTCACAGTCTAGGCCTTATTCAGTTTTATTGTGGATTGGATTCATGAGAGAAGCCTGAAGTTAAGACCTTGCTGCCCAGGGGTGCAGTGCTGCGGGAGCGCACGGGAGTGCCGCTCCCGCACCTCCATTCATCCAAATTTTATTTATTTTTTTTTAGTTCATACTTGGAAGTTGGGAACAAACAGACTGAGATGAAAGCACTGGCTTCTAATTATGATTTCAAATTTGGTTTACTTAGTTAAAAGGCATATTTTTATTGAAATAGGGAGTAAAATTTTCCCCTTAAATATGATTTGTAATTGCAAAAACTAGATGAGTTAATTATTACGCCTCAGTTTACTACCGTAAAACTCGTGTATTCAACTTTTCGCTCATTCTGGGGAGTAACCTGATTAACTGATGTACCGATAAAAGGAAATAATAGCAGAATTTAAAATTATGTACCAACATGCCGGTATTTCCTTAGCGCTCCTGCACCTTAAAATTTGCCACTACACCCCTGTTGCTGCCCTTTATTGAGTGTCCAGATGAATGACAGCCTTCAACCCATGTACTATTATGTGGGCGTAGCCAAGAGTAAGCCCTAAGCAGTTTTGTTTAAATTTTATGTCACAAACTTAAGTTTCCGCGTTCTTTTTGTCCACAGATCTGACTTGAAGTTGGTGAAAGAATGTGACTTGAATTAAGTAAAGTCTTGGACGAAAAGAAAAGGACTTTACTCTCCTAAAGTCAGAACTTGATGTACTCAAGTATTATTGGATTATAATTAGCAATGGCTTTTAAACTGCCTCCTTTATAAACGGAAGCGTAGCATAGGCAGATCTAGAAGGGGGGGTTGGCGACGTCTGGACCCCCTCCCCCTCAATTTGAATGGTGTGTATGCCTCTGAAAACAGATTTTGTTTTTGTAAATAGATCATGGCTATTTTATTTTATTTTTAAATTCTATTTTGAGTTTTTATCTGTATACATTATATTACCAAATTTGTAGTTGTAATAGTTTTCATAGGTGCCCTTAGTACTGGTGCAGCCATATCACTATTTTTATCTTCATCTTATTCTGATAGTTCTTTTAATTGGCAAGACATTTGTAATTGTTTGAAAATTTTTCTGTGATAACTGTTGTACCCAAATTAATTTTTATTTTGTATCATATTTGAACGAGACTGATCTAATAAAACAATACAATTGATTTTACACTCGCTCATTGGTGGTCTATTTTAAGAAAATTATTTTAGTACTGTGCCTTTTTTAATTTAGGGGTGCCTTTTTTCTTTGGACCCCTCCTTACTGAAATGCCTAGCTCAGCCCTTGCGTAGTTTTATAATTTTGTTTTTACGAGCTGAATTGCTCCTCCCGTGAGGTAAACTACAAAGCAGATACTTCATTCAAAGATGTATAAATTATAAGCATCATAATTGACGTGAAGCGTTCCAATTTTTCACTTTCATTATTTCTGAACCATTCGTACACCAGTAAATTGACCGCAATCAATTATCGTGTTTATTTTCTTCAAGGTTATGGAGAGCTCTTTAATGATCTTTAATAGTCCGACTGTATAGTGTAATAATCAATGTAAATGTAATCAGTTATGTGTTGGTCTGTTTATACTCATTGCATTATACTGTATGTTAATAATGAAAAGAGACAAATGGTGTAACGCCGTTGTGAAATTTTACAATGAAAATGCATGGAATGGCGTTCACTATTTTTGTGGCTCGATTCCAAAGCTGCTTTCAACTCTCTGATCCAGTCGAATACTGCGATTCTTTTGCTGCTCTCAACTCCCTGATCCAGTTGAATACTGACTCGTCATGATGCAACAAGTATCCTTGTTTAAAATACCAAAACTATTTCACTCGAGATGCTTTACAGCTCTTTTCTCGTGTCTTCGATTTTGTGGTATATTTTCGTACTCTTGGTCATATGTCGATGAAAGTAACCAAATATCATCACTCTCATCGTCCAAGAAACTTCAGTTCAGTCAAAGCTACGTGGCATTATCCATTCGTTGTATGTCTTTCATCGCTGGAACATTTTCAGTAATCTTCGTGCTGGTCGCGTCCCTTGAGCTACTCAAACAGCCTTATATGAACACTTATGATGTGTGTGAACTAATAAGTGGCCTTTTAGGCATTTTAATATATGTCGTCTGCTACCTACACATTTACCCCAATGACAAGAACTTAGTGAAACTACTCGTGAAAATTAACCTGATCCAGATGAAAAACAACATTTCCATTGATCCATTTTTCCATAATAATATTATATTAATTGGACATGGCATTGATCTCCTTTTGACAGCGATGTATATTTTGACTCTAGCCATGGCCGATGAACTGCCAAACTTTCTTTCCGATAAAATTAGTCGGGTGATAGTTCATGTTGTTTTTAGTTTAATTTGCCTCCTCTACGCAAATTTGCTTAATTTTGTAAAGAAGAGTATCCATCAAAGTGTGTCTCCGTGTTATCTCATTGCAAACGACGAAGCATACGAGGGATTGTGCGTCGATATTTACAGGAACCTTTTAAAGATTAGACAGCTGGAAAAACGGATCGCAGCTTACTTCAATACTTTCATAATTCTAATTTTATTTTATAATACCATAATATTAATTTTGATATTATTTGAGATAACCTTGATGCCTTCTCCATCAGACTATATTTTCTTCCTATTATCTGGCTTCAGTAACCTACTAAATATCCTGACTTTAACCAATGCACCAACAAGACTAATTGAAAAGGTGAGAAATCTCTCTTTCTTTATCTATTAATTTCTTTGTCCACCAACTTACCTATCATGAATCGCTTTCGAGGAATAGGCTCAGACCAGGAAGTTCATTTCCCCGTTATGTCGGGGATCACTATGCCCCAGGAGTCACCGTTAACGCGAGCAATAATACGGTAAGCCGCCGACTCAACCCAACTAAGGAATCAGCAGGTGGGAGCGAACCAGAGCCTCACCGCTCAGACTCCGCCACTGTATGCACTCAGTTACCGCTCCCCAAACAGTTTCCAATGTTCTAAAAAAATTATGGAAGTATGTAGAGCTTCATCATCCAAACATAGAAGACAATTATTTAAATTAAACAAAATCTGGGAATTCACTGGTCATAAACAGCTCCGTAGCCAGGACTTCTCAAGGAGGGGAGGGCCGAAATTGTAGAAAGGCGGATCTTTTGGTGCAACGACTAAGTCACTACAGAGGGGGTTTAAAGTAGCTAAGTTTGGAGTAGTTTAGAGAAGTTTGTGAAGTTAAAAAAAATGCAAGTGTTTATTTATTAAATGATGTTATATATTACAATATTACATCATACGTTATAACTATGTTTACAAAAGTGGACCTTTCTTGTCAAGGGGGGGGGTCGTTCGACCCACCTCCCCTATGGCTACGGGCCCGATAAAATATAATTAAGATAGATTCTGTTCAGACCAAATTCTCTAAAGAAACATTCGATGTGAAATGAGCCATTTTATAACCGTAAATCATCATTTACAATGTTATACGTGGGGGGTGATCCATGAGATCGCCTTTTTGGACCATCGATTTTGTTACACAGAGTATAACATAATTCGTGTACCAGAAGGCAATTAATATTTATTTTCAAGTTTCTGCTGGAAATTTAACGAAAGACGAACGTGTTGCACTAATTTTAATAATTAAATAAAGTGTAATCCTTGAACCTAATTTCGCAGCCATATTTGAAGAAGAAATGGTAATTACCCTATGATGCACGAATTCTGTTACACCCTGTATATATATATATATATATATATATATATATATAGTGTTGGGCACTAAAGCGTTAATCCGATAACAGTTAATTAACGAAGTTAACTTTTTTTAACGGACTATTAACGGAAGTTAATTTCCATTTATCGTTATCGGACCAGTTAACTTCCGATAAATCGATATTTAGTCTGTTAAAGTCCGTTAACACGTTAACTGCGAGGAGTCATTCACGGAAGATCACCGCTCCGCGAATGAATTCATACCGCCGTAACTTCAGTCTGCCAATTCCGTCCTCTGCCGCAGTGGAACGGCTCTTCTCTCTCGGCAAGGACATCCTGAGGCCCAAGAGGTCAAGACTGGCAGTTGGGCCTAACTTTGAGAAGTTGGTCTTTCTGAAGGGCAACCAGCACATTGTGTCATAGTCTTTAATAAATGTGCCTAAAATTTAATTTTACCTTTCAGTTCCCGCCATAATAATTCTCTGGTAAATTAAAATTTAGTTAATGGTTAGTGGTTACAAGGGTTTCAAAACATGTAATCAGTACATTTTTTATTAAAAATAAAAAAAAGTTATTAAGCAAAAAAGTTGCAAAACTTGATAAAAATACAGTTAAATACCTATTTATTGTTGGATTTTGCATAAATAAACATTTTCTATGGGTTTTAAAGCTTTTTTTCCTTGATTTTTTTAAATGTTAGTAAAGAAATAGTTATCGTTAACGGATTATCGTTAACTTCCGTTAACTTTGTAGTAAAATTATCGGATTATCGTTATCGGAGTTAAAAATTGGGATTAACGGATTATCGTTATCGAATTAACTTTTTGGTTAACGGTGCCCACCACTGTGTGTATATATATATATATATATATATATATATATATATATATATATATATATATAGGGTGTCTCATAACATGTGGGATGCACTTTCAGGATGGATTCAGGACCTGAAAACAATAAAAAAAGTTTATATAAACATATGCCCGAAATCGCTTTGTTTCCGAGTTACAGCCCGTTATGTGTTCCAGCAAGTATCCGCCTTACTTTTAAAGGAAGGGCTCAAAATGACCGCCTTGCGCTTGAATACACGCCTGAACACGCCTCATCATAGACTGCCTGACACGTTCAAACATTTCAGGTATTGCTCGGATTTTTTGGCATCCTTGTTCTACACGTTGGCGAAGCATTTCAACGTTATCAATGGGTGTCACGTAAACTATGGACTTCAGATGACCCCACAGGTAAAAATCGAGTGGATTCAGGTCCAGGGAGCGAGCAGGCCACGCAATGGGTCCTCCACGGCCTATTCATTTACCAGGGAAATGGTCATCCAAATCGTCTCTGGCTACTCGACCAAAATGAGGCGGAGCGCCGTCATGCATAAACCTCATACGACGTCGGACACCAAGAGGAACTTCATCTAGTAAATCGCTTAAATCATTCCTTAAAAAATTGGAATAGGATTCTCCTGTTAATCTTCCAGACAAAACAAATGGACCGATTAAATTGTCGGCAATAAGTCATGCCCATACAGTGATATTAAATTGTTGTTTGTCAGCCTCATCAGAAAACAACACAAAGAATAGGAAAAGAGGATCACGAGCACACTGTTGAAGGAACTAAATACAAAAAGCCTCTCGTGGTGGGAAATCAGCTTCAGTAAGGCCTTGTACTCTCTGAATGTGATATGGGTAAAGCTGTTGTTCCCGTAAAATTCTCTACACAGTTGTGTATCTTACACCCTCTGCTGCTGCTATCCTCCGGGTGCTGACACCAGGATGTTCCTCCACGCGATTCAGGACCCGCTCCTCCAACTCAACAGTTCTGGCGCTGATTGGTCTACCACCACCTGAAACTCGCTTGCTGAATGATCATGTATCACCAAGATGCTCGTCTATTCTCTGAAAGGTCTTATCTGGTGTAGACGGCGATTCGGAAACCTTTCCGCATACAGACGTCTTGCTGCGGCCGCATTACACTCGGCAAGTTGATACACGAGATGCATGTCTGACATTTCTCTGTTTGAATAAGCCTCCATTCTCACTTCAAATGCACACTATCACTGAATAGCACAAAAACTTTCAAGTTTTTTTTTACTAGACTGCACTTATTCACGGTAAGAAGTTACGAATACGAACAGTGAAACACCGCGCTGCACCTCTGACTGACTGATGGCTCTACACACAACGATATTGAAACATGTCACAGAGTGTACGAAACATCACAATCGGCAAGGCCAAACATGAAATAAGTCTCGTACACACTCACAAACATTGCCGGCAAGCAGTGTTTGTAAACAGTTTGCGGAAAGAATTGCTGGAACACAAAACGGGCTGTAACTCGGAAACAAAGCGATTTCGGGTATATGTTTATATAGACTTTTTTAATTGTTTTCAGGTCCTGAATCCATCCTGAAAGTGCGTCCCACATGTTATGAAATACCCTATACATATATATGTACAGGGTCGCCCATAAGTCCCAATCGGTTATAATTAAAGCGAAAATTCAAACAAATTAAAAAGTTTATAATAAATTTAAAGTTTATTGATCTATCTCTAAATAATAATTTAAATTTTTTTTTTTTTTTTTTAAATCAGCAAGATTGATTTTCGCTTTAATTATAACCGACTGGGACTTATGGGCCACTTTGTGTATAGGGTGTATGTCATTCAAGAAAGAACTGTCTACATTTATTTTTCAATAACCTTTTCTGTATAATTATGAGTTAAAATAGCCATTTTTTATGCAAATAAATATGCACTTTACAATATATGATTTAGCGTACATTCACGATACAATACAAATATAACCACAGTAACTTTGTAAGTGTCAATCAGCTGACGCATCATTTCGCTTTCGTGTTGGCCCTTATTTATGTATAGGAAGTGCATGGCACATCTCACCATGTGATTAAAACATTAAAACCGTTTTCATACTATCATTGCTATTAGAACAATAATAGTATAAAAATTATATGTTAAAATTATATAATTGAAAATAAAAAATAGGTTCGTTCGTAATATAGAATCTACTATAAATAGAACGAACTTGAACGATTTCGATATAATTTCAATGATTGCTTATATAGGCCTGAGTAGTATGCCCGCAAAATGGTAGAGTGCAAATTGCAATGCCATGTTGATCAATGTTGCAAAGGGGGTATGGGGATGGGAGGGGGAGGTTTTACAGCAATGGGGGGTCGGTCCGAAGGGGGAGCTTTGGGGGGAGAGGGAGGATGACCTCCCCCCAAAGGGGTAACCCTAACCTAAGGAGGTAAACCCTAACCTAAGAAAAACGTAAACCTTAACCTAATCTAAGGAGAGTAAGAGGTGTTCTCGCTGGCATGTCACGAAGCATAATGAACCAGGCTCAGCTGTCTTAGAAGGGGTTGCCATATATTTATTTATGGAGGTTGCCAGATAGTGCTATTTATTTATTTATTTTCCCTTGTGTGTGTGTATATATATATATATATATATATATATATATATATATATATATATATATATATACTGTGTGTATATATATATATAGACAAATATATATTAGTGGAGAGAGATGTTCACCCTGACGCGTCACGAAGCATAATGAACCAGCCTCAGCTGACTGGGTTGCCAGATAGCGCTATTTATTTATTTTAATTATTTAGGCCCCTATATATTAATGGAGAGAGATGTTCACCCTGGGGTGTCACGAAGCATAATGAACCAGCCTCAGCTGACTTGGTTGCCAGATATTTATTTGATTGCCAGATAGCGCTATTTAGAATAATTATTTATTTATTAATGGAGAGATGTTCCCACTGCCATGGCTCATAACATAACGAAGCTTAATTGACTTAGAAGGCGTATACATATATATTGGCAGAGCCATATTAAGAGAGTAATTCAATTTATATATCCTCAAAATTAACGTCTCAGTTGAGCCATATTTAAGAGAGGAAATGTTGTTTTCCCGTATATATAATATATATATATATATATATAATATATATATAATATATATAGATATAATACACACAGACCGTGCATGGAACAAGGAACTCTTCTGGGATAATTAAATCCACTATAGTCCGAATAAGTAATGGTAAATGACAAATACCATGGTTTTTCTTTTTCATGATGCAAGCCCGACGTGGGCAACGGGTCTCTCGCAAAGAGGTCCCATAAATATAGCTTCCCTCACCAGCTATCTGCAAAGCAGACAGGATCCAGCTTTGGGACATGGATCTAGGGTTTAAAGCAGCCTAGCCCCACTACATTTAGAACCTCAATATAAGTAAAAGACTCGTTGCATTCACGTTGGATTGAATAAATCAAAGAAAAAGGGGTAAACTATTATATTTTAGCCAAAACCAAAACTTAAACCTCAACTGGCAGAATTGAGCGTCCACTTTTCAAGGCACATAACATGTCCGTTTCATGATGGGAATGAACTCAGAATGGTTCCCTGAGTTTTTTATGATACACACAGACCGTGCATGGAACAAGGAACTCTTCTGGGATAATTAAATCCACTATAGTCCGAAAAAGTAATGGTAAATGACAAATACCATAGTTTTTCTTTTTCATGATGCAAGTGGACGCTCAATTCTGCCAGTTGAGGTTTAAGTTTTGGTTTTGGCTAAAAATATAATAGTTACCCCTTTTTCTTTGATTTATTCAATCCGACGTGAATGCAACGAGTCTTTTACTTATATTGAGGTTCTAAATGTAGTGGGGCTAGGCTGCTTTAAACCCTAGATCCATGCCCCAAAGCTGGATCCTGTCTGCTTTGCAGATAGCTGGTGAGGGAAGCTATATTTATGGGACCTCTTTGCGAGAGACCCGTTGCCCACGTCGGGCTTGCATCATAAAAAAGAAAAACTGTGGTATTTGTCATTTACCATTACTTATTCGGACTATAGTGGATTTAATTATCCCAGAAGAGTTCCTTGTTCCATGCACTGTCTGTGTGTATCATAAAAAACTCAGGGAACCATTCTGAGTTCATTCCCATATATATATATATATATATATATATATATATATCAAAAATTCAATTTATATATCCCAAAATTAACTTTCCATTTGAGCCATATTTAGAGAGGAAATGTTCAATTATCCCGTATATATATATATAACCTTACCTTACCTTACAACCTTACAAAGGTTCCGCGTGATGATTTCTCATTTCGCGAAGGTCAAGCTTGTCGCCCCTCCTCTCGAGTTGGCCTGGTGAAGTAGTGAGTTGGATTCTTGCGCTCTCCACCTCACATAGCCAGGTACGCCCGGCTCATCGGGGATTGTTCTGAGCCAGGCGTCGTCTTCTTTTGAAGATTTCCACTGCAACTCCCTTCGTGTTTCTTAGGTCTTTGGGCAACTGATTAAACAGTTTTGGTCCTCTCACTACAAAACTATTTTCTTTCAGGGTTAAGGATGTTCCCTGTCTCGCCTTCAATTTGGGAATACGACACAGTCTACCGCTTCTACTTTCCATCGTTGTTTGGGGAGTTATGGGATTCAGAGTAAGATTAGGGACTAGTTTCTCCATTATTTTCCAAGTGTAAATAATGGTGTATCTCTCTCTTCTCCTTTCCAGTGAATATAGGTCTAGTTCTCGTAACCTTTCCCAGTAATTTAGTTCTTTGCACCCATTGATCTTGGCTGTGAAGCTTCTTTGGATCCCCTCCAGCTGTCTAATGTCTTCTTTTTTATATGGGGAAGTTAGGACCGAGCAGTATTCTAATTTGGGTATTATCAGGGTTTTCAGTAGAGGAATCATTACATTCCTATCCCTTCGTTTAAAAGTTCTCAATATCTGACCCGTTATTCTCTTTGCTCTGTTTACTGCTATCTTATTTTGTGTTTCAAATTTCGCATCATCTGTCATTACAACCCCTAAATCTTTTGCTCTGGAATTTCTCTGAATTTCCTGTCCATTTGGGGTATAATATTCCATGCACTTTAGGTCTTCTCTTTTTCCGTACCGTAATAGCTGAAATTTCTCGGTGTTAAACTTCATATTGTTGTCTTCAGTCCACTTGTAGATTTTGTTTATGTCGGTTTGTAGAGATCCTATGTCTTCTGGGTTTCTTATTTTTCTACTGATCTTTGTGTCATCCGCAAAGGATGTTACTGTGCTGTCTCTGTTAACGTCCTCATCTATGTCAGTCAGCATGATTATGAAGAGTAGTGGAGCTAATACTGTTCCTTGTGGTACTGAGCTGAGGACCTCTGATTCTGATGAAGATACTCCTTGTACTGTAACGACTTGCCTCCGCTCACTAAGGAAATTATACATCCATTTCCCTACTTTTCCTGTTATTCCCATATATTTCAGTTTATGTATTATGATTCCGTGGTCACACTTGTCGAACGCTTTAGCAAAGTCTGTGTATAGTACATCATAGTTTTCATTACTTTCAAGTGAATCAATAATGTTGTTGTAGTGTTCCATTAGTTGTGATAGGCATGATCTGCCCGATCGAAACCCGTGTTGGTTATCATTGAATTTTTTCTGAGTTTCCAAAAAGTCATAGATTTTCTGTCTAACTATTCTTTCAAATATTTTAGTGAGATGAGATGTAAGCGACACTGGCCTATAGTTTTTGGCCTGGGATCGATCTCCTCCTTTATATATTGGGACTATGTTCGCGCTCTTCAGGATGCCCGGTATTTCTCCCGTGTCTAATGATCGTCTCCATATCCAGTATAGGGGCTCAGCGATTGCATTCTTGCAGTTTTTGATTAGTGTGGCATTCCATTTATCCGGTCCTGCCGCTGAGTGTGTTTTTAGTTTCCCTATGGCTTGTGTAATATCATCCGTCGTAAAGTCGAAGTCCGTTATACTTTCCCCTTGTGGTTCTTCTTCAAAGAACGCGTTTCTATCCCAAATCAATTTGTCAGTTTTTGGGATACTGAAAGATGATTCATACAGAGCTTTTAATATTTCAGATACTTCTGTTAGATCATCAGATAAATCACTGTTCTCATTTTTTAAAGGTCCGATAGTCGCTTGGTTTTTCGACTTTCTTTTTGCGAAATTATAGAAGTACTTTGAGTTAACCTTTATCGCTTCTATAGCGTCATCATCTTCTTTTTCTGTATGCTTCTCGATTTGTTCCTGTATGACGACATCGATACTTTGTAGTTTATCATTTAATATTTTTCTGATGTTGTTATCTTTACAATTACTTAATTTTGCAGTCACTCTTTTTCTCTTTCGGAACAATGCCCTCTTTTGTCTTTCAAACCTGCTTCTCTTTCCTCTTTGTTGTATCTTTGGGACATGTTTTTCCACAATTTCTAACGTCTTCTCCTCTAACGTCATTAGCATCTCTTCCGTTGTCTTGGCCTCGAAAATGGTTTTCCAATCTATTACTTCCATGCTGGATGTCACATCTTCCCAGTTTATAGCTTTGGAGTGAAAATTAAAAATTTCGAATTTGCTTCGTTCTGTTGTGCGTGTTCTTTCCTTTCCTGTTGCCTTTATATTAGTTGTTATTTCAATGATATTGTGGTCTGATATCATAGTTGGGGAGATTTCTACATTATCAATTAGATTACTGTTGTTTGTGAATACCAAATCTAGGCAGTTGTTTTTTCTTGTGTTTTCTGTTATTTCTTGCGTTAACATAAATTCATCAGCTAAAGCTAGTAGCATTTTTACCTGCTCCTGGTCTTCTCGTGTGCCCCCCTTGTCCTGGTGGATACATATATTTTTTCCTATCCTTTTATATTTCATGAATGGGAAATTAAAATCACCACAGAGAAAAATATTTGGGGTTGGAGAGTGTAGATCTTTTACTAAGTTTCTTACCTCTGTAATGGAATCTGAAAATTTTGAGGTTGGCGTGTTTGGGGGTCTGTACATTACAATTAGTACCATATTTAATTTTTCAATTTTTGCTGCTACACATTCTACGTAATTGTTTGAGGTACTTATAACCATTTCTGCTATGTGCCTTTCGCGTGTGTAAATAGCACATCCTCCTTTACGTCTCACTGTTCTGTCGGCTCGGAGGATGTTATAGTTGTCAATTTGTATTTCTTTTTTGTCAATACAGGACTCACAATTTTCACAGTTCGCCTGGCAGTCCTTTAGATGAGTTTCCGTGAGGCATGCAAAGTCTGCTCCGGCTTCTTGCATGAGTCCTTTCAGGTATGCAACTTTGTTCGTGGACTGGTTTGATTTAAGGCCCTGTATGTTGGCTAGGATTATTTTTATTTTTTCTCTTTCTTTTCGCATACAGGTGGTTCCGCTTTGTTTTCCGATGGGGGTGCCGGTTTCGTTGCCTTGTGGTCCTCCGAGAATTTACCTCTTTTTATCTTTGCCGGTACCTGTTGTCCCGATAACGCATGAAGTGTCTTTGTTCGTACCTTCTGTCCGGCTCTCGGATTTCTATATTTATATTTGTCAGCTGGTTTTGTAATTGCTGGAGAGTATTTATATATATATATATATATATATATATATAACAAAAATTCAATTTATATACCCCCAAAATTAACTTCCCAGTTGAGCCATATTAAAAGAGATGTTTCCAACCCAGCCAATGCATCAAAAATAATGAAACCCATCAAAAGAAATAAAACGGATTGCGCGGATAATTACAAATATGTGAATTTCGAGAATTTCGGCCAGGAGAGCATGACAGCCAGTTGGCAGCGCCACCAGCTACCAATGGCAAATCAAAAATAATGTTTACACCCAATTACCCAAAAGAATTAAACATATATAGGGAGAGGATGCCATATATTTAATTAATTAAGGGAGAAATGTTCCCGCGTCTCAAACAACTTAGGAGTGTATACATATATTATTAAAGGCAGAGAGATGTTCACACTACCACGGTTTATAACAATGAATTGTCCAGGCCAGCTACCAGATTGCGCGAATAATTTATTTATTCGTTCAGATGTAGAATAGGACTGCGCTATTTATTTGAAGCTCAGGCCAAATATGTAGAATGTTTATCCCCAAACAATATACAAATTTAAACAAAAAAAATCACCCCCGCTCTTTCATCTCAATATACAAATTTAATGGCGTAGTGTCAATTTACCTTGAATAACGCTTTATATATCCACTTGATTCGCTTGTTTCCCATCAATTAAATATCCAAAAGAATATAATTTCACTTCAAAACACTCCAAAGTCCTTGCTTCAATTAAATATCCAAAAGAACATAATTTCACTTCAAAGTCCATGCTTCGATTTAATTCATCCAAAAGAATTTCACTTCAAAAGCATTTCCCTCCAATTTCCCATGAATTAAATATCCAAAAGAACATCATTTCACTTCAAAGTCCTTGCTTCCATGTAACTTCCCATCAATTAAATATCCAATTTATTCAAAAGAATATCCAAAACACAATAATTTCGTTTATTTTCCCACCGACGCACATAACATCCCGAAACTATTTAATTGGAATGAAAAGGAATGTTTATTTATTCCGACGATAGTGTATTTAAACGAGCGGTCTTCCATCCTGATTAAGGGAACATTTGGAACCAATAAAAGATTTCTTTAAGTACAGTATATAGAACGAAATCTGAGACATACTGTAACAGCGACAATTTTATCAACGATACAGATGACTATTTCTTTTAAGACAACACTGTACAAAAATACATGATCATTTGGGTTTACTGAGACAAATAAAGTATCTCATTTCGAGAAAAATTTAAGGCGCTCTGAATTCATGTAATTTTACAACCGAATATAAACATCTGTCCTCAACCATCCTGTATAAGGGACCCAATAAATGTGTTATAAAGGGTGTCCCAGAAGTCTTGGAGGGGTTTTATTTGGCTATAACTTTTTTGTTTGGGGATCAAATAAAAAAGTTTGTAACACTTGAAAATATACTTATTGCGATTTTAATTACAAATTTAATATCTGGTGAAAATCGTTATTTTCATTGTGTAAATCTAAAATCGCATCAGCGTACGTTATCCGACTCTTGTGGTTTGATTTCTTGAGCAATTTGAATTTTATACGGGTAAAGATTGATATTCTCTCTTAAAATTCGATGGAAGGAACTTCTTGAAATGTTTAATTCCTGGCTGCGTCGTCAGACTGATGTGGATTTTCCTCAACGCTTTCATGAACCATTTCAACCAGAGTTGGACTTCGGCTTGTCCGAGGACGCCCAGTCCGTGGTTCGTCTCCCTGACCTTTTCCCATACGAAATTTAGCGACGTACCGTCGATTAGGTCGATCAGAAGGAGCCGAACGTGTATTGAATTTTAATTTAAACGCTCTTTGAGCGGCAACGATGGAAGAGTTGTTTGTCAAATAAAGTTCCACAATAGCCACTCTTTGGTGCACTGTCCAAGATTCCATTTTCATTAATCGCAGCAAGGGTACTTTAATTGAAAAAGAAAAAGAAATAAATTAATCAAAAAAGAAAAAGTTATAGCCAAATAAAACCCCTCTAAGACTTCTGGGACACCCTGTATTTCCTTAACTAAATAATCAGGTTATAATAACATCTGTCCCCGAGTCTGACCCGTACTATCACATCGAAGTAACCCTTTCGAGAGATATAGTTCTCGCTGCTGAATTTATCTACTCGCCGATACAGCAGCAAAACAAAATATCACATTTCGGCAAAACGGATATAATAAAGAACATGTGTTTAAAAACATATGATTCAAAAGGCTGGAGAGAAACCCTTTTCGCGAAAACCTCGCGAGGGGCATATTTGAACGAAATATTAAAACAACTTTTAATAGACAAAACATGATATTTTCCTATCTTTGATATATACACAGTATATAGTTTTAAGAGAATTAGATGTCTTCTATTTGAATGAAATACATAAACAACTTTTAATAGAATCGCACAAATGAGCAAAACATGATATTTTCCAATCTCTCGTTTTAACAAACCTTTCGTTTCCTTTCTCGTAATATTATCCTAATTAAACACCTTTCTCGTAATATTATTCATTCGTGTATTAACTCGAACAAACTATCTTTCGTCTCCTTTCTCGTAATATTTTTCAATTAAATACCTTTCTCGTAATATTTTTCATTATTCTAATTTAACTCCTTTCTCGTAATATTATTCTAATTAAACAACTTTCTCGTAATATCATTCATTCGTGTATTAACTCGAACAAAATATCTTCCGTTTCCTTTCTCGTAATATTTTCTAATTAAATTCCTTTCTCGTAATATTATTCAATTAAATTCAATATCTTCCCACATTATTATATACTTGTTTCATTTTAGTAGAGTTTACCCTAAGTAAATAACGTTTTCTATACATATTTTAGAAAAAATATCGAATTTATGGCTTAACTTAATCATTTTTCTCCTTTACAGTGCATTAAAGTCATTCAATCAAATTGATCATCCACAGTTGAAAGGTATTGAAGCGCCGCTTATGTAATACTTTTATTAGCCCCGCGTCATTTTTTGAGGACACGTTTTAACATTGCATTTTAGGATACACATTAAATATTAATTTTCTGCATCACGTTTATTTATAATCTATCCGAATATAAAAAAAAATACCATGTTTTGGTATAAATTATAAACCTTCACTTTCTCTCGCCCCCTTTTCACTCTCAGCCAAAAACTTAAGACCCCACCCATAAGCATCGTTTAGTAACCTCCCACTAAAACACAAGCATCCACTAAGCGTTTTGCTTTGTGAAAGTGTAGGGGAGGGAGGAAGACTTTTCTTCATCATGCCCCATTCCAGGGGAAGCGTGCTCTCATCGTGCCTATAAAACGCATGACAGGTCATATACAAATCAGTTTAATTAAGTTTTCAAACGGTGCATACGAATTCAAAGAAAATGCCGTCGGACGAGTTCCCAAATATCAATCTGTGAGTGTCTTATGCGAATAAACGTTCCCAGTGAAGTATATGGAATCTATTGTGTACCCATTTTGTGGAGAAGGGAGTTTTTTCTTTTTTTAGTCCACAATTTTAGTCCACTATTATTTTTATTTGAAAGGTCGGACTTCTCCATTCATGGGTGTCTAGGAGAATTTACAACACCTGAGGTGTTTCTATGTTGTGATTCAGTGTGAGTAGTTATATATATATATATATATATATATATATATATAATATATATATATATATATATATGTATATTATATATATATATATATATATATATATATATATATATATATATATATATGTGTGTGTGTGTATATATATATATATATATATATATATATATATATATATATATATATATACAGGGTGAGTCAAAAGTAGCGCCCGATTTCTGTTTTTTCGGCTGCAATTGTGCATCGATCACGAGGGAGGGCACTTTGAAAATTGCAAGTAAAACAGCTTGGTACAGTTCCGTAATAATTTTCCCCCGAATAAATGGTTAGATAAACATGTCATTCATTTATTTCTACCTTCTTGTACACTGTAATACAAATGGCAAACAAACAATCAACTGACAGAAATCGGGCGCTACTTTGACTCACCCTGTATATATATATATATATATATATATATATATATATATACAGGGTGGGCCGTAAGTTTCCATACATAGGAAAAATAAACATTTTGTTATGGACAACCATTTTTATTTATATAATATGCTCTACATGGTTGCCATTGTTTTGAAAACACATTTCAATACGTGTTCCCCACTGTTGATGAACACGCATTAGCACAGTTGACGTTATGCTTGTAATGGCGTTGGTGATACGTTCCTTTAGATGATTTATGTCTCGTATCTTTTCCTGATACACCATGGCCTTCAAGTGCCCCCAAAGATAGAAATCAAGGGGGGTGAGATCTGGGGATCTGGGAGGCCACTCCACAGGACCACGCCGACCAATCCAAGCATCCGGAAACTGCTGCTGATCCAAATACCGACGCACGTGAAGACCATAATGAGGTGGAGCTCCATCTTGCTGGAAGTAAACTGGGAAGTTACCTTCCTCGTTTAGCAGGGATGGGAAAATCTCTTCTTGCAACATGTTAAGATATCTTTCGGCATTAAGATTTCCACTGACAAAAATTGGTCCAATAATTCTGTCACCCCATATCCCGGCCCACACCATCACTTTACCGGCACCTTGCATCTTCGTCGGACTCAGCCAGTTAGGGTTAGCATTACTCCAATAACGTATGTTTTGCCGATTAACCTCTCCATTGACGTAAAAATTTGCTTCATCAGTAAACAAGATCTTACGTCAAACGCATATTCTTAGGGTATCTGAAACATAAAAACAAACGTTTAATTTTTCCTATGTATGGAAACTTACGGCCCACCCTGTATATATATTACCCATTCTCTACATGTGTATCGTTATTTTTACAGTGGTGACGCGTGTCCATTTTATGAGACTAGTAGATGCTGGAGACACATTTTCGAGCCAAACCATAGAGCACGAGGCGTTACAAGATTCATCCTACGAAGTAATCCCGGCTCGAGCGGTACCGATTACATCGTGTAAGTAATTCAGCCTATTAAAACGCTCTCCCTTACATAAAACCTCTTTTAAAAAGATCCTTAATATTATTTTTAGGAATGTTCCAGCTGAATGTTATTTTTTCTGTTTTTAGGGACGACCATCCCAAATGTGAAATTATAGGAGCTACAATGTAACATTTTATTCTTGTGTGCTGCATTTAATGAGGCCATTTGAGTGGCCTATGAATTTCATTTAGCGTATACCTCACAGTTTCATGTAATATATATATACAGTATATATATAGTTTTAAGATATTTATCGTAACCTCTATTTTTTAAAAGTTCTGACACGGACCTTCTCAGGAGTGTATTGGAGTACGAAAGAGCAAAATTGCCTCCCCAAACTATTGACCTCACCGGGTGGGAATTCAAAACCTCTTTTGAATGTTTATAATAAACTCTAATAAACATCGTTTATATTCTACCAATAATATTTTTAGGATTGCGTCGACTGCATTTTATTTTTTGTTTTTAGGGACGATCATCCCGAATGTCAGATTGTCACTGAGCTGTTGTGAGTTTTTTATTCTTTTTTCTTGTGTGTGGGTAAGAATAATACAAAATACTTTCAACATTTTATTAACAACATTTTAATATATAATTCCATTTTACATTTACAAAAACGGAGAAAATATCAAATTAACACATTTTTACATCATAACACAAATCGGAGAATTAAAGGGTAATATATATATATATATATATATATATATATATATATATATATTATATATATATATATATATATATATATATATGCAGCACGCTTTACAAAGGGGAATCTGCGGACTACCTCACTAAACATGAGGTTATCATTAGCCTCATAGTCGCACAAATCCAACTTTTTTAAGAAGTCCGAATATCTGTTCCCACGAGCTAGAAATGAAATAAAGCAGAGGCAATGGGGTCCACACATATTTGAGAAAATAGATTGATATCTTTGTGGGTTCCATAGAACTCTTTATACATGTAGCTTTTTTATAAAATCCATAATTACAGGGTCGAGCCACAATTGCTCGTAACAGTAGACACTTTATTTCTAACAAACATAGAGAATCAGTGGGTACCCGGGCTACCCAGTGGGTCCGTGTTTACTAAAAATGCAGCATTTTTCTTAAGAGGCATTCCATGTCAAGTGTACACACTTTTTGGTGATTTCTGCCACTCATCCCACCGATTTTAATGATTTTTGGTGTGGTAGTTGGGTATGATGAGTAATGAAGCGTGACCAAATTTTAGCCACTTGAGTCAAATAGTTTGGAAGTAATGCCCCCCCAAATTTAGGGTCAGCAGCGTAACCTCGTGATTTTGAAAGGTCATAACTCAGGACCTAATGGATGGATTTTAATGATTTTGGTGTCAAAATGCTCAGAAAAGACAGAAGAATAACTTTAATTTTATGCACAGAGTGCGTACATTCTGTTAAAAAAAGTTGCATTTATATTTCACCTTTGACCTTGACCTCAGGTCAGAGTTCAAAATTCAAGGTCATGAAAATCAGCATAAGTAAAGACCTTTAGATGAAGCATATTCAAGCAAAAAATTGGAGTGGGATCTCCATGGGTTTGCTTTCCACAAGCATTTGAAATTGCATGTTGAAAATTTTGAGCATTTTATTTAAGATAACTTCACAAATAGTTCATACTGTATATATACATATTATAATGTAGCTACATACATGATTTGATATATACCTATTAGGTAAGCATCAAGATTTTTACAAACAAATTATTTGGATCTCTAAAAGTATCAATAATTTTTATCACAAATCCTATATAATTTTTGCAGCTAAAAATAACTTGAAATTTAGGTGTTTGAAGTTTGAACAGTGAACAGTGACTAACTTGTACAGGTATTTCTGATGAATTAACACTTCATATTGCCGTGCTGAACCTGAAAAATATAAAAAAATTTCCTATTAAAAATTTAAGTAAAATTATCATGATAAGGAGTTGTTTAAAAAATTAATTAGCAAGGTAGGTAGTTAAACCCCTTAGTTTCCTCCCAAGGCCTAGGTGTGTACCTCGTTCCAACTTACGAAGGACCTAGGCCTAGATACTATGCAGGGTGCCAAAACAAGTTTTTCCCCATTCCGTATTAGTTTAGAGATCTTATATATTCTACTGTATGGCAGAAACAAGCATAGGCATCGGCACGCGCTTGTGGAGAAAATAAATTTTCTAACCTCTAAGCTACTAGGATTCTAACCCAGGACCATTTATTCACAGTCACAGGCTCTAACGACTAGAGGGTTAGAGGGATTTCCGCTATTTAATAATAATTTAATATTAGGAAGCTGTACAATTTAAGATAGACTAATACTTAGAACTGTATTCATAAGTGTAATTATTAAAATATAGTTAGTTACAGTATATAGGCATACATGTCAATAAGCAATTTAAATAGCAATACTCACATTTTCCATGCAGTTGTAAGTTTTTGATTATATGTTTTTGACAATAAGTTTGTATCCAGTTTCTTGATTACTTTTTAAGATGACGCTTTTTCAGGATCATATTGGCTTCATTGGTTTCCTTTTTTGTGATTGTATATGTTCTTCCAGTAGCTGTCGTTGGGTTTATGATTGTGAGGATGTCGGACAAATCTACTGTAAGTATATCAGGATTTTCAGGATAAGTAAATGACTTGTTTGGGCCACAAGGGTGAAGGAAGTTTACTTTCACTTCACCCTCACCAGGATATGTTTCCATCACACACATCCACCAGTGGTTATCATACTCCACTGTTACATATCCTGTGACATTTTCAATTAATTGAGTGGCTTGTTGGGGGGAAGCGAATTCCTTTCGACTTTCAACTGAGGCGCTGTACATTTGTACTTCTAAACAATTTTTTGTCAGTGGTATGAATGAATGTAATTTTTGAGTTCCTGGTATGGTTCTCGCTTTTGATAAAATTGGATCTAAAAATTTCTCTCATTTGAGTATTGTTCTTGTGTTGCAAAGCTAAAAGACATTTGAGTCAATTTTAAGGAACAGAAATCAAAAAGATCTTTTGGGGACAGAATTTGATTTTCATATGGCCTACGAAGACTTTTGATGCTTCCCTTTTGATGGTTCCTCCGACACCATCCGATGGTCCCTTGCCATGGCTGGTAGCAAAAAAATGCCACTCAGCCTTAACTCCAAATTCTTCATGGTGGCGGCATAAATTTAAAAAGTTTTTGCAGTTTTTGTATTGACCTGCGCATCCGTCGGTAAAATAGATAATTCTGTTTAGTAGCTGAAAATTTGACTTAAGATGATTTATTAAAACTTTTATGAATAGATGCACTGCAACAGTATCATGTGTATTACACTCTGAGATAATAGTTAGAGAGCTGTGATTTACTTTTTCTTGCTCTTTGTAATAATAAACCCATGGATGAAGAGTCGCTTGGCAATTATTCCAGTGAAATCCTTGAGCACAATCTTGGACTACAAAGGAATAGTTTTCGGAAAAGTCCCCAATCACCAAAAAATCGCCTTCATCCAGTTCATTTTTTCTTTTTTCTAAATACTTGGCTTGTTGTTTGGCAATGAAATCATGATGCCTTAGTCGAGTTAGTCGAGAAATAAAGGTATCTAGGAAATCTTCTAAATTTTGAATAACACAGTCCAGCTGAGATCGATCTGTTGTTGTCCACTGTTTGTACTGGATTTCATCAATACCTTTTTCTTCGTAACATGTAAGAAGAGTTTCCTTTAGCGAATCAGGTCGAGGGCATTGATCACACTCTCCTAAATAGCAAGAAGGTTGACTTTTGTCACAAATAATTTTGGCTAAAGCGCAGTGGTAACTACTCAACGGAGTTTCTTCCTCACTGGTAATTTCTGCCATTCTAGAACCTGTCATCATTAACTTAACATTCTGATGAATTGTGCAGACGCACACACTATGCGTCCCACTTGCTCCCGCCAAAACACATTCTTTGGGGTGTAGCATCGCAAATTTCGAAAATCCTATAGAGAGAGCTGGAAACAAACTTAAATTGTTGATATGCTTCTTTTAGATTACATAAAACTAACCTCTTTTGATATTTTTTTCGTTCACCATTTTCTTTTATTGTTACGCAGTCTTTCTTGCCTGCCATTTGTCTACTTATTTCATCATTTCTAAAAAACTCTTTAACAGTGTTAGTTACTTCCAGTGGCAATTCCTTCCCCATCTTTGGATTCGGTGACGACAATACTCCCTTTTCTTTTGCAAGCTGCTGAGCCTGAACAGCCATTCTTTGTGAACAGTTAAATTCTTGAATTAGTTTTCTTACATTGATGGTGCAAAAACAGTTAGAATCATAATTTGGTCATGTTTATCTGAGTTTTGATATTTATCTTTCAATGTTTGGACAACTACTTCTGGCTCGGACAGTTTGTCTACATTTGATGGACCTGGCTCTTGAGGAATTTCACCTACCATATCTAAGTGTCTTCTTACTGAACTTTGTATTTTAGCCATTTTTGTTGGGAGGTATGCTTCATTTCTTTGAATCTTGCGCTTGACAATCGGACTTTCCCCAATCATGGCGATTGTCTCATTCATTGCTGACAATTCAGCCTCCTTGTCAATAAAAACATCATCTGATGACACGGTTTCCATAGTAGTATCAGACGAGCTTGATGATATTTCTGGTTCTGCTATATTTTGAACTTGTAAAATAGGTAAGGAAAATTTTTTTCTGCATGATGAACATAACTTTTGGCCTGGCTTCAAATGATTTGGAAATTTTTCTATCAGTGATTGTGAAGCAGGTCGAAGATCAGATTTTAATTTATTGTGGGAATTGAATGGATCACAACAATATTTTGATGACATTTTTTCAACATATAGTCAAAACCTGAACACACATAAATTTAACATGATTAAATATACAAATTATTTAGGTACTGTGATGAAAATTATTGTTCTTTTAGAGCAGCAAATACCTTAATATTTGCAAAAATTCTAATACATACAGTTTATTTATCAAACCATGAATGCAGCTATATTTATACATATATACATATATTTATATACGTGTACATACATATATATGAATTATTTGTGAAGTTATCTTAAATAAAATGCTCAAAATTTTCAACATGCACAATTTAAAATGCTTGTGGAAAGCAAACCCATGGAGATCCCACTCCAATTTTTTGCTTGAATATGCTTCATCTAAAGTTCTTTACTTATGCCGATTTTCATGACCTTGAATTTTGAACTCTGACCTGAGGTCAAGGTCAAAGGTGAAATATAAATGTAACTTTTTTAACGGAATGTACGCACTCTGTGTATAAAATTAAAGTTATTCTACTGTCTTTTTTGAGCATTTTGACACCAAAATCATTAAAATCCATCCATTAGATCCTGAGTTATGACCTTTCAAAATCACGAGGTTACGCTGCTGACCCCAAATTTGGGGGGTCATTACTCCCAAACTATTTGACCCAAGTGGCTAAAATTTGGTCACGCTTCATTACTCATCATGCCCAACTACCACACCAAAAATCATTAAAATCAGTGAGATGACCTGACATAAGGTGTGTACACTTGACATGGAATGCCTCTTAATTAGTTGTTTCAATTTTTCATTTTTTGCATAAGTATCGATGAATATGTCTCGTGTGAAACAATCCCCAATCCCCCTTCATAACTGCGCGTATAGTCATTTCATGCGTTATTTTAAAAATCGCCAGATACGTTTCTGAAGCGATCAATCTCGATGACACTCTGGCTTTCCAAGTAAAACAATATATTTATAGTGTTGGTTAATGCCTCGCCAAACTCGAATCTTACCCCGCGACTACCGTGTGTCTGTGGATTCAGATGGGTGTTCGCGCTCGCACACTGATCAGCGGACAGATCGAAAACATACACTGAGCTTCCATTTATAAACTCATCTATAGTGACCCCCAACCCAAAAACATCACAACCATTAATATCGCAGGATAGATTATGGTACGTTCTTGAACATAAAGAAAAATGAATCTGTAGAATATCTCACCTCCAAACCACCATCAACAGGTGCACCGTTAATATGTAAATTTATGCTCTTCAAGCCGGAATTTTGGAATTTGAAGATGGATTTCTTATAATCGCTTACCATAGACTTATAGTCGAGCAAGCCAATAAGAACACGCTGTGGGAGAATCCCCAAGGCTACATTTTCTATCTGCTTTGTGGTTACACATACCGTGACGGTATGCTACGAGGCAGATAGCTTCACGCGACGAACTCTAAGATACGTATCTAAAATGTGTACAACAACCGGTTTGGCAGATTGTTCGGTACCCTCATCTAGATTTAAACATATCTCGGGGTCTGTACGTGTAATTGTAACCCGCATTTCAACGCCATTCAAAAGCAGCTTATCTTGCAAAAAAAAAATCCGAATGAAGTCGCGAAAAGCAATCGTATATTTTCTTTTTAGAATTTTTAAATTTATTTTCAACACTGGTCATTAATTGGGGGGTTACCCTGAGCAGCCAAATGTGTCTTTTCTGCATCTCTCGTAAAGTTTAAGACAGTTTCTAAATAGGCTCTTTCGTCTATAATGATGATGGCTAGCTCCAGGCGATACGTTAGTTTGATTCAGGTACACATCACACTGGCTTATCGGCGTGTGTAGGAAGTTGTTTTCAGGGTAAACAGCGTAACCCTCTTCACAACCTGTGCCGTCCGAATGCGCAATTCTTAATTTAATGTAAAGAAATACGTCGGAGGGGGTCGAAAAAATGACTACCTGACGATGAAATCACGAACTTTATAGGCGCCGTCGTTGATCCAATAGCATTGAGAGGATGAATTGCGACGAATTCGGGCCCCACAATACTCGTCTGCGTCGGTGGCACGTCAAAGAGATTTAACTCGGATTTGCAGCATTCCGAACTGTGAGGATGGATAAAATGAGTCAAAGTATCCGTTAATGTACCCTTCCACGTCATTTGCACAAACGGTTATGAGAGGGCTCTGTAACAGATTTACCTTATATTAGTTTTTAAAAAATAAGTCCAAGACAGGCTTCATACGCTTGGTGCATCTCTTTGAAGTCTTTCTCCGCTTTACATTACGGTTTGGTTGCTTAGCTTTCCTTTTTTTCCCTCGTCATACAGTACGTTTTCTTCCTCTTTTAGATACCTCTTTCTTCCTCCGCTGCGCAATTTTCTCTTGACATCTTCCACGATCTCGTCTCGTGTACGTTGTAAGTGTTTTCTGAGAGGTTCTTTAGGTTTAATACCAGCCATTATATCTTCAAATGTGTTAAGTTCTGATTATAGGGCCTTCTTTCCAAGATAGTTGGCACCACTTTTCAGTAAGGGCACTGCAGTACATAGGATAGCCGAAAAAATTGACCTGATCCCACTTCCACGTTGGTATCTCACCCCACGGTAGACGGTAAATGGTCTCTGTCATTCTGTCGCAACACTCCGGAAGTGTAGCTTCATAGTTAAGCTCCCGTAGCCGAATGGAAACTTTTCCTCCCAATCGTTCTTATATATATATATATATATATATATATATATTGAGATGCTGGTTAATAGGTTAGGTGCAACTTTGACATGAGGCTTATCATATGTGATGCTTAAGTTCTTGCCTCTATGATCAGGGATGTATACAATGCGTAACAAGCGCGCCTGGGTATCCCCAAGAAATTGGTGGTCCATGATATCACTGTAAACATAGCACATGCTCGGGGGAGGGGGTCCAGGGGCTAATTTCGACAAATTTAGTTGGTACAATAAGCAGGGATATTCGCGCTGTAACTCGCGAAAAGTGTCTCTTTGGAAGGTCCCACCGTATCTGTCCGTGGATATAATTTGAAACAGTTCATTGTCCTTAATATTTCTATTAATCGTTAATTTTAACATCAAAGTATGGGCCGGCGTGTCTATGTTTACGACTTCAAAAAGTAAATCGCTGGTGAGGTATGACCTTTCAAAACTCTTATTTAAAGCCCGCACAATATCTGAGACTGTCATATTGACCAGGGGCTAGTGATAGTTTTTACGCTATAGTACTGTGTCTTCCTAAACCAGACTGAACGCGTAGTATCATCTAAAGTTAAGCCTATTTTTTCACACTCATCGGCTCTTCTAACAACCAGAAAAACAACCTCATTCTTTTCAACGCTTAAAAACGTGGTGTCCAACTGAAATTCGGACAGACAGACCTCGTATGATCCACCCCGCATTTCGATAGCGCCATGCAATTCTGTTATAAAGCTGGACATGGTGTTGTGAGGATGCATGTCCAAAGAGGCAGAAGAGGGGAGCGTGACGTAGAAGTGGTTAGGCGTCATCTTGTAGACTAGTCAAGTTTCATTATTGCTTGAGCTTTTATATAGGAGTTGAAGCTTTCAGGGTACCCTAACCACTTCACCAGATACATCTTTCTCTTCCCTGTACCCTTAGTGCCTAAAATTTTCTCAATTTTAAACGCTTTTTTACCTAAATTAAATACCACTTTCTGCATTTCCTCAACTTCGCCATTCAAATCTTCAACGTAATACAGCATCACTTCGTATTTAGGCCTCATATATCTAACTTTAAAAATCTCCTGAGTCCACCCTTGATCAAAACCTTTCACGAACTTATTTCCCGCTCGTGACAGCTTTACATAGTCATTGATTTTGAAACGAGCAGGGCGTGGCGGTGTTCTACAGTTATCAGCTCTATATGATGGTCTCTCTTTAAAATCTCATTAGGAGATGTACAAATCATGCGATGCCGTGACCGATTGTAGGATAAAGCCAGAGGCTCAAGAATGTCTATATATCTGTATGTGTTTTTATGTGTGAAATAACGATGCATACGCTCCTTTATGGTACGCTGAACTCTTTCGGCTAGAGATGCCTTATGTATAGAATTGGACGTGTAATAACTGATGTTAAACTCCTTCAACATGTTCTGGAAAGCTCGGCCTATAAACTCTTCACCAAAATCTGTACAGAAATAGCCAGGAATCCTGCTTTCTTTCAACATCAGCGCTTTGGTAGCTTTAGCCACTCATTCAATCGATTTATTCTTAAGTGGGACTCGCCACAAGTACCTAGAGAACACGTCTATTATAAACAAAATATATCTATACCCTTCATTATACACTGAATACCTCTGCATGTCTGTTAAATCCGCCTGCCAAATAGAATCAACCGCGGCTGCTAAAGTCTTGGCAGTCTTAAACCTTCTTCTCATGGGTTTATGTAGTGTACAGGCATCCTGTTCACGCAAAACCCTCTCAACATCTTTTCTCTCTACTCCCTCATCATATATACACACCTCCTTGTACAATCTATTAACACCACCGTAGGATGCTGGATTAGAAATGTCATAATAACTTTTTCTTAATATGTTAGCCATTTATGTATTTTAGAGGCGCTCGGGTAGGGTTGTCCATTGGCGGATGGTCTCCTCTTCTTCTTCCGAGATGCTACCGATGGAGGTGAAAGTGTGTTCAGTTGTGGTGCTGCGATGCTTCCCCCAAGTCTTTTAACCTGTTATGGTTACCTATCAACGTTTATGGAATGTTTATTTGCTGCAGTCTAGCTTTAATAGGCGCCCATCTGGTTGGCGAAGGTCTATCCCACTTTCTCACCAAATCATGCACGATATCAATGATGTTCGAACCCTGTACCTTTGACCCTCCAACAACAGCCTCGCCTGTATCGGACCAATGTATAATGGGGTCCTCACTCAATAGATTGTAAAGACTTATATTTATTCCTCAATGTATGAGGCAGGCTACTTTTTGATACATGCTCGATGTGTTGCGATCCGTTGTTCTTTGGTTGCTCGTCTCTAACCGGCCTCAGATCCGTTGGCATCGGTGCTATGTCTGATAACTATGGGGACCTCGGGCAGTTTCTTACAACTTTCGAGCTCTTGAAGAAATTTATTTAGAGCTTCTTGATATAAAATCCTTTTCTCGTCAAGGGGCTTCTCGCTGCTCAATAGATTCAGCAATTCATTCTCCATTCTTTTAAGCCTATTTTTCCCCGGATCTAGTGGTGAACCGCGGCTGCTAAAGTCTTGGCAGTCTTAAACCTTCTTCTCATGGGTTTATGTAGTGTACAGGCATCCTGTTCACGCAAAACCCTCTCAACATCTTTTCTCTCTACTCCCTCATCATATATACACACCTCCTTGTACAATCTATTAACACCACCGTAGGATGCTGGATTAGAAATGTCATAATAACTTTTTCTTAATATGTTAGCCATTTATGTATTTTAGAGGCGCTCGGGTAGGGTTGTCCATTGGCGGATGGTCTCCTCTTCTTCTTCCGAGATGCTACCGATGGAGGTGAAAGTGTGTTCAGTTGTGGTGCTGCGATGCTTCCCCCAAGTCTTTTAACCTGTTATGGTTACCTATCAACGTTTATGGAATGTTTATTTGCTGCAGTCTAGCTTTAATAGGCGCCCATCTGGTTGGCGAAGGTCTATCCCACTTTCTCACCAAATCATGCACGATATCAATGATGTTCGAACCCTGTACCTTTGACCCTCCAACAACAGCCTCGCCTGTATCGGACCAATGTATAATGGGGTCCTCACTCAATAGATTGTAAAGACTTATATATTTATTCCTCAATGTATGAGGCAGGCTACTTTTTGATACATGCTCGATGTGTTGCGATCCGTTGTTCTTTGGTTGCTCGTCTCTAACCACGGCCTCAGATCCGTTGGCATCGGTGCTATGTCTGATAACTATGGGGACCTCGGGCGGTTTCTTACAACTTTCGAGCTCTTGAAGAAATTTATTTAGAGCTTCTTGATATAAAATCCTTTTCTCGTCAAGGGGCTTCTCGCTGCTCAATAGATTCAGCAATTCATTCTCCATTCTTTTAAGCCTATTTTTCCCCGGATCTAGTGGTGAATCCTTTGTATTTTGTAACGAGGCATACACCTCGTGTGGAAGCACGACCACTTTCTTCATTATATTAGACTAAACAATAAAGGCGCCAAAACTGAAAACAAGATGGGGAGGAACAAGCCACCTTTTTGCACAGTGATTCGTTTTTTCTTTCCCACACTTTGCTTTTTATGAGCGAGTGCACGTATTATGCTCTCGTAACGACGTAAGCGCGCCTTCTGAGTGGGTTTCATTGGTACATTGCATTTTATAACGCTAAGGCAGATTTCACAAACGCATTTTAAAAGTCTGAGCCAATATTTTTAACAAACAGTCGCTGTAGAACTCGCGGTAGTCGTTGGAGATCTTTATTAATTCACGATATTTCTTTAACCTCCTTGTCATTCTGGGACGTATACCGTTTCAGCCTCGTTCGAGAATATATTCGTTCTTAGAAGAACCCAAAACGTGTTTCGCTGGTGAAGGTCACAAAGCAAATAGCCGTAACGTTGACTTGTAACTTCTTTATAAACCTCCAAAAACTCCTTACGCTCGCGCTGATTCGGGAACATTTGACAGGTTAATACCCCAATTTGTGCCACATCTCTACGCTGTGCGATTAGATATTGTGTATTTAGCGATACATCACGCATGTATCTATTCTTGTAAAACAGGTTTTGATTGATGACGAACAGGCTTATGTTAAGATGATGGGAGAATACTGTAAATGTCTCGGCAAACGTTTTGTCCATTTCTAACATGAGATCGTCAATTACAATAACCGTGTGTTCATCACCCTTTATAGATCTAACATCGTAAACATCTTTGTGGAACAAAATGACATCTTTGTACTCATTGAATAGTGCTTGGTATGTCGAATAATACCATATAACTTTGTGCACAAAATTTGAGAACAGTTCGTCCTTATCTTTAATGATTTTAAACATAAACTCAGTTTTTCCACAGCCTGTAGGACCGGAAATAATGCATGTAGAAAGACTTGCGAACCTAAATTTTTCTACAGAATCCATCTCTAACACGACACACTCCTAAGTGTAGCCTTTACAGAATATAACAAAATTTTAAGTGCTACTCCTTATATTCTTGTTTTTCTTCTTCCCCAGAACCGTGAATGACGAAGTACAGCAGCATGTCCCTACTATCGATATTGCTGACGACGATAGTGTGGCTACAGATCCCCGCAGCGCCCCAACAGATGCGGCGAACCCGGCAGGAACCCCCCTCGGCAACTCCGGAAAAAGAGTGTGCATGAAACATCTTCCCTGGCAAAGCGCGAAAAAGTCATCAGTAATAGATCCGCAACCCTCCACGTCTTACGACACGACTCCCTCAGTAGTACTATCTAAAAACAATAAAGTTGCACCCACTTACCCCGATTCGTCCGAGCCTTCCACCTCATCACCCACCGGTATATCATTCGAACTGCTACCTAACGTTACCGCCACCCCAGCCCTGACTAGAAACCGATACATAGTCAGGATCGATCCCCGAGTCGTGTATAGGGGTGGCTATGAACACGGATTGCGGCGCATGATTGAGCGTATTGTGGAGTTTGCTCTTCAGAGCAGTGAGGGGCGTGAAGTCAGGACGTGTCTAGCGCTCGGGTTCGGGGTCAGCTAATGCTGATAGAGACGATTTTGGGGTTGTAATACCCTACAGGGATCTAGCTGATGTAGATGTAGAGTATAACTTGGGGCGTATAATGCAAGCCACGCAAAGCGGTACTGAGCTTAATTTGGAGAATTTTACGATTCATATAGACCATGTCTACAGACCTGAAGACCACAACACAACGCTTTATACCCTTAACTTCAATTTTCAGGCTATTTACAGACGTCACATAAACTCCGAGCGTGGTTGTGGCTTTATGGCAGTAGTCTTAGCTCATATGTTTACTGTATTAAATACATGGGCCCAAAAAATTTGGTTGCCGACGGTTGTGCAGCGTACCTGTAAACTGGCTGTGGACTGCAAACTTGATTTTAAATGTAATATGGGTCCTGAAGAGTTGAGAAAGGTAGAGCAGGAAATTAATGTTAGTATAGTTGCATTTGGAATGGATGATCGTCGTAGGACTGTGTATGTTTTTAAAAGCTGTGTGAGAGACCGTACAAGACCCCTACTTATTTTAGGCTTGTCTGGGGTAACGTATCTCCCCATCCGTAATATAAGGGACCTTTACGCTAGTTATGATAAAAGTCGAAAATATGGAAGGCATCATGATTTGTGTAAGGGTTGTCTCCAGTTTGCGGATGATATAGTGAAACATTGTAAGGAATGTTACATGGTATGTGAACAGTGTAAAAGCTCCAAATGTGAAAGTCGTGTAGTTGAAGCTGAGAAGCGCGACTATAATGTATGTAAGCGAATGTTTTTCAATAATAACTGTTTTACTCTCCATAAGTCAATTGGTACTTGCAGGAAAATGAGGGTATGTGAATGTGGTATTTTTCATATGATGGATAATTGGAAGAAATTCACACATAAATGTGGTGAAATTCACTGTCCTACGTGTCATGAAAAATATAAGTCCGACGGAGAAAAGCATGTATGTTATATGAAAGATGCTAAGCCTAAAAATAAACCTTGTATAACTGTGTACTACGATATAGAGACTTGCACAAACCCGGAAACAAAAGAGGCTATTCCACATTTACTCGTAAGTCAAACTATTTGTGCCGAGTGCATGAACATTGAATGTGATGACTGCCCCAAATGCAGTAAGCGGACAAACATTTTTAAGGTGTCTGCAGGAGATTCCCCCGTGAAACTCTTTGTGAACTATATTGTCAAGCTGGCGGATCAGTTAAAAAAATGACTGTGTATATTCTTGCTCACAACGCCGCAAAATTTGACACAATTCCTTTATAAGGAGCTGCTTGAGCACGAATCATCAGAGATATTCACGGGTGACCCTCGAAAAGAGGAAACAAGCTTATACAGATGCAGATAAGGGGTAATGTACAGTTTAAAGACACCCTGCTGTTCACACCTTGTAAATTAGCCAAGCTACCCAAGGTGATGGGTGTAGGCGCAGAAATATCAAAAGGGTACTTCCCTTATACATCCCTCTCTCAAGACACGTCAAATTATGTCGGTCCGCCGTCCCCCAAACACTATTTTAACTATGAATGTATGAGTATAGTTGAACGTGAAGATTTTGACCGCTAATACAGCAGCTTTAATGAAGATAACCCTTACAATATAGTGTAAGAGTGTGAACGTTATTGTGTGAATGACGTACGCGTACTTAGAGTATGCTTTCAAGCCTTTAGAAGTATGTGTATAACCCGATTCAACTGTGATCCACTACAAGCCGCAACCACGATCGCCTCATTATGTTTTGCTGTATTCAAGAACAACTTCATGCCTGAAGCTACGTTGGCCGTTATTCCTCGAAACGCCCCGCGCAGTTATGGGTATAAGGCCATTTACTGGCTGACACATACAACAGCAGATAGGTGTGTATATATAAAACACGCTCGCAACAGAGGGGAAGTTGCCATTAAGATCAATGGCCGTTTTTTGGGTGGACGGTTTAAGTGAGGATCCAGCCACTGGTGAGAAGACGGTGTACTCCTTTAATGGTTGCTGCTGGCATGGATGTCCACGACCTGATTGTGCCGCCACAGGGGACCTCCATGAAAGATCCCCGCCGACAGCCTCGCATGGACCCGTACCCGCGACCAACTTATAATTTTGCAGTTCACTCACAAGATTTTGTGGGAGCATGAATGTGATGACTGGCTGGAAACCGATGACAGTATCGTGAAGAAATGAGCCATCAAACGCACAATGGTGGTGGAGCCCCTCAAATGCGGTGACAGCTTGTTTGGAAGACGTACAAACCCCTTCAAACTTCACTTTCCGCCTACGAACGAGCTTCACTACTACTTCTGCCCTTACGTGATGAAGAACAATCCGTACCCCGTAGGCGCGCCTGAAAAACTTGTGGGTCCATCCATGCCTACCATCGAAGAGTTCTCAGCGAACTTGAGTGAGAGCTACTTTGGGCTTTCTTTGTAGATATGCTCCCCCTCGCGATTTATGGATGCCGATCTTGCCTGTTGTTGTAGACCACAAACTCATATTCCTCTGTGTGTGAAGTGCGCAGAGGAGAATAATGGGGATTGTAACCACACGATCAACCAGAGGAAGTTCAGAGGGGTATATACAAGTCCTGCACTGTCCCTAGCCCTCCGTCATGGGCACAGAATACTAAAGATATATGAGGTGTGGAGGTTTCAGAAGCTCCCCAACCTTTTCACACCATATATAAACACTTTTTTGAAAGATAAAGTAGAAGCCTCACGATACCCACGAGGAGTTGAGACCGAAGATGAGAAATCGGCGTTTATTCAGTGCTCATGATCGTGAAGGGATACAACTTGACCGTACCCAAATTGTGAGGAACCCAGGCAAGCGCTTTCGTGCAAAGTTGTGCCTAAACAGTCTTTCGGGCAAGTTTGCGCAGAATACAGACAAGGGGAATGTACATCTAGCACAAAGTTATAGTGAAATCTGGGATTATGCGAACGCCAACGATAAAGAAGTTATGAAAATCGTGAGTGTTGGTAATACGTACATAATAAGGTACAACCGGAACGAATTGGCTACAGATACATCACGTGTCACACACATACCTGTAGCCAGTTTTACAACAGCCTACGCACGTATCAAGCTGTGGCATCTGCTGCATTCTCTCGGATAACGGGTTCTGTACGCTGATATAGATAGTGTGATATTCATGGAGAGGACAGGTGAATATATGCCCCCTATTGGGAAATTCCTTGGGGAATTGACTGATGAGATCAAGGATGAGTATGGCGACATCGCATACGCCGATTCTTTTGTCCCAACAGGGCCAAAAACTTAGGTGTACGCGTGAGGGTGGGGATGAGTAAAAATAGATCGTGAAGGCTAAAGGTATCACAGTTAACCACGCCAACCGCCAGGTCGTTAACTTTGAATCGCTCAAAGATCTAGTGGAGTTTAGAAGACGATGGCCAACCACCCCATCTGATTGTGGGGACTCATAACTTCAGAGCACAGAAATTAGGGGGCGTGAAGGAACTTAGGGCACGAAGGTCTGTCGTAACACCTACAGGAAACGATACCAGGTGCCTGGCACCTACGACACTGTACCCTTTGGGTACCATGGTCCTTGAATGATTTATTTATTACGTGTATTTGAATTATTTATGTTTATTAAATAAATCACGTTTCAATTAGTATTTCATTTTCTCCTGTGTGTGTGTGTGTGTGTGTGTGTGTGTGTGTACAGGAAAAAATTCTAAGTTCCGTTCACTGTATGATCAATCAAAGGGTCACGTGACTCGTGCTGCTACCTGGCATATCTTTACCCCTGCGTGCTCAGTTGGCCGCAGCAAGCACTGGATCTCAGACGTGTATTTTGAAGAACTCTCGCGTAGACGATAAATAGTGATGGCTACCTTTGAAATGCGTGTTCGACATTTATGAAGTGGTATTCGATAAAGTCTACAGATGTGGTGAATACTGAAAGAATCCCTAGCCCTCCCTCCTTTGAGGCTTTAAAGGCTACATTGAACCGTCCGAAGCGTGAGGAGCAAGAGGTTCAAATACTCTATGGATATTCTGGCGAGAGCATTGCGGGCTTTCGTGGCACAAACGATGTAATGGACTACGTCGTAGGACTAAACTGCGTAAAGGCGTACATATACCGTGAAGTGAAAGAAACAACGCGTGCAGAAGAGAAGCAGCGGGTGTGGGTAGTGAACCTTGTTGATGATTGGTGTGACAAGCGGTAATATGTCATGCTGCATCATACCGAGTACGCATACCCTGCGGCTGAAAATATAAATCTTGTCATCATGGACAATCTGAAATATTTTTATCATTACATTCATATATATCATGACGAGGTTCTCAGTGAGGTTGTCGCTAAAGGACTGTGCGAGATTTTAATAGAGTTTAGAGATGGTATCGCTCGTTAAACAAAAACGGATAAATATGGACACATATTTCTCTCAAATAGTGCGCCGGAGTGTTAATGTGTATAAAATGAACGAATATGCATGATCCCCGAAAAATTCTGTTTGCCCAGTATAAGAGTACAAATATTCGGCTCTTTCACGTTGGAACAACCCCGTACACGAATCACTAACTTATGGTATGACTCACTCCTCCACACCTCCCGTCGAGCCGAACCGCCCACCTGTGGCTCATAGTCACCTCAGAGCTTGACTCGACTGGACGTGCCCTCCTCACAAATAGAAAACGATGGAGCTTACGTTGAGAAGTATCCTTAATGCTGTATATGATGTGTCCGTGACGAAGTCAGTGCGTGTGTTTAGGCGTAAAACCGGCGCTATTAATTATGTACTTGAAACGTCGTGTAGACAATCAAACTCTGGTAGACGGAATGTTATTTATTTAAGTGTTGAGATTTGTGTTGGTTGAGAAGTGGGGGAGGATAGTTATAAAATACCTGCAGGTGTAGGTACAAAAAGAGAGCAGGTTAGTGATGCACCGTCATACGTCGTTATTTATATATTGTGTGCAACACGTGACCAACCATCCATTGATATACGTCTGATGTGGAAGGATGCAAAAGACGATAACGTTCTTATCCCCACGCGAAACCGCTTCATTCTCGATAGAATGTTTGAAGTCGTCGGTTTCCGCAAACTAAGACCTATATTAGACGCGCGTGTTACCGCTATGCTTTATTTTGACACAGTTCTCGAATACGCGTACACCGCTCTGCTCGACGGTTTCACCAAGTGTAGGGTGGCGCAAGGTGAGAATGGCCTGGAGCTGGATACATATATAAAAGGCCTAGACTCTACGAAATATCACGAGCTTTGGTACAAAGCAATTGAACGATACAGGGCTGAATTCACCTACACTGTTCATCCTGAAGAACTATTTCTTTATATAATGATCATCTGCCGACACGATTTAGATTACTTGAACTGTCGTTATGCGCAGTGAAGAATAATTCACGGTTGAAAAGTTCGGATCGAAAAGAATAAACCCGCGTTTGGAGAGGAGTGTTTGTAAACTTGAATTTAATAATGATGTGGCAAACGATGACCTCGTTGTGCGTGCTTTTGAGCGTATTCTATGCGTGTTTAGAGTGATAACTTGCCGCCCAATTGTAAAGTGGGTACAAAAATAGTGTTAAACGAGCTGAAAGCCCTTTATATAGAATATAGACTTCCTCATACTTTGAGTGGTGAAATAATGTTAAATCATATTTATTGTGTAGTACAAAGCAATGAGGATGTAACTGTGGATTCGATTACGTGTGAGTTTAGTATTTTATTTAAATGCTGTCGAACCTAAAACGCGCTATTATATATATATATATATATATATAGTGGATTTCTTCTGCGCTATTATTATTTTATGTGTATTTCAGTTTCTTATATTAATTTTTATTGTATATATATACTCCTCGTTTAAACTGTATATTTGGAATTCTTATATTATTTTTTATTATATAATATATATATATATATATATAATATTCCTCGTTTAAACTGTGTATATGGATTTGTTATATTATTTTTGATTGTATATATATATATATATATATATATATATATTCCTCGTTTAACCTGTGTATTTGGGTTTCTTATACTATTATTATTTTTTATTATATATTTATTTTCGATTAAATAATTGTTACCATGGATTCGTTTTGCGTCTAAACAAAATGATATATTGGTGTTTTATTTAATTTTTTTGGATGTTATTTAATTGCGTGTAAACATTATTTTTGATGCGCCATCATTCCAGCCGCTGGTAGCTGGTGGCGCTGCCAACTGGCTGGCTGTTTCTACTACGCTCTCCTGGCTGAGCATATGTTATGAGCCATGGCAGGGTGAACATCTCTCCATTAATATATAAGTAATTTAAATAAATAAATAGCGCTATCTGGCAACCATTAAAATATATCTGGCAACCCAGTAAGCTGAGGCTGGTTCATTATACTTCGTGACGTGCCAGGGTGAACATCTCCTCTCTCCATTAATACAGGGTGTTTATAAAGTCCCTATCTATTTCAGTGAAAATGTAGCAAAAAGGGTAAAATTCAATAACACTATAATGGAAGGCATACATTTAATGAATACTTAAGCATATCATTCTACATGAGCACCATCAGTATCTCTACAGTTCGAATCTGTCAGCAGCATTGCGGAACACATTTTGGAGCATGACAGGGGTTATTTTTGTAACTGCTGTTACGATACGAGCACGTAAATCTTGCAGATCTGTAACCCTCGTTTGATTTGATAAAGCCCCCATGCAAAGAAATCCAAGGGCTTTAGGTCAGGAGATCGAGCCGCCCAGGGCTTGTTGCCTCCACGTCCGATTCACCGACTTGGAAATGGTTAATTTAGGTACTCCCGAACAATGTTTGCGTAATGTCAAGGTGTCCCATCTTGTTGAAAAACGACGGTGTTTAAAATGTCATCTGAATGAAGCTGGGATATTTACGTGCTCGTATCGTAACAGCAGTTACAAAAATAACCCCTGTCATGCTCCAAAATGTGTTCCGCAATGCTGCTGACAGATTCGAACTCTGTAGAGATACTGATGGTGCTCATATAGAATCATATGCTTATGTATTCATTAAATGTATGCCTTCTATTATATTGTTATCGAATTTTACCCTTTTTGTTACGTTTTCACTGAAATAGATAGGGACTTTATAAACACCCTGTGTGTGTGTGTGTATACTGTATATACATATACATATATATATATATATATATATATACACAAAGAAAAATAAATAAATAGCGCTATCTGGCAACCTCCCCATAAATAAATATCTGGCAACCCCTTCTAAGGCAGCTGAGGCTGGTTCATTATGCTTCGTGACATTCCAGCGAGAACATCTCTTACTCTCTCTTAGGTTAGGTTAGGTTAAGATTTACCTTTTTCTTAGGTTAGGGTTTACCTTCTTAGGTTAGGGTTACCCCTTTTAGGGGGAGGTCATCCTTCCTCTCCCCCCAAAGCTCCCCCTTCGGACCAACCCCCACCCCTTTGCAACATTGATGAACATGGCATTGCAATTTGCACTCTACCATTTTGCGGGCATACTACTACTACCTGCAGTGCAATACACGTTCCTAGGTACATTTGTGTACCTTTCTACACGGTTTCTGCGACAACCAAAATATTTACACATTTCTCAGACCGTTTCTGGATATTTTTCAAGCCTTTACTGCCAGAATTTTTGTTACGATAACAGAGACTGATTTCTGAGTGTAACACACTCGTACACTCGTCTCTAGCTCTAACAGGGTTTTCATACAACTTAAACCGGACACCGTTTGGACTGTTTGGGTGTGATAGAAGATTGAGGGAAGTCTTTGTTTTCTGTGAAACACAAGTTATTTATGCAGAAACTTGAAATGTATTTACAGTATTACGTCGATACAATATATAAGAAAGAGAAAACTTCATCAACTTGAGTAGTCTAAGCATCATCATCCTGTTTGTATATACGTTTTGCGTTTCGTATTTATCAATTATTACGAAAGAAATCTTTTATAACTTGAAGAGCCTAATCATTTTCATTAATCAATAAAGTAACATAAATATTATCAACTGCTGCCGCAAAATAGAAGTCAACATCTTCCTTCCTTGAATAATCAATTTTAAAATTAGAAAGAGCCGTTTTGAGCAGAAAAATGAGATTTGTTTATAAAAAACCTCTGAACAGTTAGCTAGAACAACGTGAAAAAAGTGTTAGCAGCTGACGAGGAAGCTTCTAACAGTGGCTGTATCCTCCAGCGCGGGACACGTCAACGCGAAGAAGAGGCAACGTCAAACCAAAACATCAACGCGCTGGTGGCCAAACTTCCTCAAATCTCCGTCGGGCTGTCTACGGTTGGCCAGACTCAGTCGACGGCTTGTTGCGTGGCACGGTCAGAGTGCCGACCGGCTCCCGGGGCCGGGCCTATTCTCAGCGTGCTATTTTTTCATTTCCGGGGAGCAATTGCGTGCTCCCCGGACTGCTCTTACTCTCTGGCGACATTAAGACTAATCCAGGCCCCACTACAACTTACACATGTCACCATACACAAAGACAGAGACACAATAGCACCATGAGACACATACAGAAGTATAATATTAACATATTACAATACAACGTAGATGGCCTCACAAACAAAATCATGCAGCTTAGGGAATTCGTACACAAACAAAACATTCATATAGCACTTATACAAGAAGCAAAACTAAAACGCACACACAAAACACCCACCATCCCTGACTTCACAGCGATCCGTCAAGATCGTACTCGGGGTAAGGGGGGTGGACTCATCACTTACATACGTAAAAGTATTAGCTACACTGATGCCACCCAAAACATTACAAACACAATCCAAGCAGATAACACGATAAAAATACAGGCAGTTAACATTAAAACACGCGCAAAACACACCATACTAATCAACATTTACATTCCACCAGATAGTTCACCTCAGGTGCCAGCCAATTACAATCCACAGTTACACAATGTGGCCTCTCTCACTAAGGTCATCTTAGGAGGAGACTTCAACGCTAAAGACACTAGTTGGTACCTGCACAACCAAAGCAACACCAGAGGCGCCAACATAGCCACACAACTAAACAGCCTCTTCATTCTTAACAATACAGAAGAACATGCACACATACCACATCAAGCAGGATACTCAAACCCCTCCCCAGACATAACGTTCTGTTCCCCCTCACTAGCAACACATTGTTAAAAAAAGTCAGTAGAAATAACTGCATATATTTCCAAATAAAATATAAACAAAATAAATATAGAATAAAAATAACAACCCTCGTTTCTAACCAACTAATGAAGTTGGGTTTCCCTAATTAACAAAAAGAAGAAGAAAAAAAAGTTTCTGAGACAAAGAAAAACGGAGCTCTTTGTCGATTCTTGAAAAATTTTGACTGCTGAATCAAGTGGGCTAGTTTTTTCGTAAAAAATTCTTAGTTCCCCAACTAACAGGGCAACTTAAAGTCAACCTTTAAACCTCATTATTAACCACTGCAATTAAACTAAAACCCTGTTTAACTAAATAGTGGCCTACCAGAACTAGGTGTATGTAATTTAATTAAATTACATAACTAAGGTAAGAGAAAAACTAGGTACCTAGAAGAAACTCGAACCGGGCTACAACTGCCCTAACTAAATAATTAAATGGCTGTTATAGCCCCTATAAAAACTTAAGGGCAATATAGCCCTAACTTAACTTGAGTAAAAACCTTCAAAACCTTAAACCTTTAAAAACAAAAACTTAAGAGCAATACAGCCCTAGCCTAACTTAACCTGCAAAACCTAGGTCTGGGAAATAGCCCCTACAAATAAATAACTTAGCAGTGTGTTAAATAGTAACTTAAAACTTAACAAATAAAATTCAAATCTGGAAACTAAATGAAACTTATGGATTAGTTAGAAACAGAAAGGGTAACGTTCAACTGGCAACTTCATTTTTAGTAAGTCTAAATTAATTTTAATGAATTTAGCTTGACCATAGTTAGTAATCTGGCTGCTGACCAAATTTTAACCTTAAAACCACTGCAGCCTACAGTGAAAAAGTCTGTAGCTATGTTGACAGTGTCTAAATGGGCCATTATTATTTCTATAATTACTGTGTCTATTTAAAGTAAACTTAGCCTTAATATTACACCTAAATAAAAATAATCTCTCAAGTAAAATAAATTTTTCAATAAATTTTTCAATATGGCGCTCTCGGGTGGGCAGTCGAGAAGTTAGTTACCCTTTTTGTTTTATTTCTGATACAATAGTTTTAAATCCAGTAATTAAATTTTTTACATAATCAGAAAATTAATTATAAATATCATTGATAATATCATTTATAATATTAAACCTAAAAAATGGCTAATGAAACTGAAGCCACTCCAGGAAAAAGTATGGAGACATGGTTGGGAAGTGATGTGGAAGCACTTGAAACTAGTAAATTGGTAAAAAAGGGAGAGCAATCAGAGCCTCAGCTACTAAACTTTTAGCTACAATCAAAGAAATTGGATGATTGGACTGAGGAACAAAAAAATTCATATGCTCGGCTTTTGTCCTCACAACTGGACAAGTTACAAAATTTAGATGAGGAAATCCTTAGTAAGTATGTTTGTTCCGAAGGCTTCTCAGAGGCTAAACAAGAAAAACTAGATGAAAAAAATAGTTATTACCAATTGAAATAGATCAAATGATACAAGCATTAACAACTAAAAAAGAAAATAATGCCGAAGCCAAACCTAAACCAAGAATAAGTACTAAAATTCCTGAGCTTCAAATATTACCATTTGATGGAAATCCCTCTAAATTTCAAAACTTTAAGACCTCATTCAGAAACATTTATGATAACATAGGTCTTTCGAAGAAGAGAAATTTGCCTACCTAAAACAACATTTGAGTGGAAACCCTGCCATTCAAATAAACTGCATGCAAGAAAGTAAAACATCTTATGAAGAAGCATGGCAGCAGTTGGAGGGCTGTTATGCAACACCAGGCCAAATTAAATTCTCCATAATAAAATCACTTTTAACCAAATCCAAATAACCAAAATTTTAAATCACTTCATGACTTTCAAGCAGATATGCACTCTACCATAAATTTAATGCAAACTCAAAAATTAGAATTAGAAGATATACTCTTGTATGTATATTATAATAAACTAAGTCAAGAAACTCAGGAATTTTTAAGAACTTGTGGTTTTAAACTCTATGACCACTTTGATAATTTAAAGAAGCATTGCTGAAGCTACCAAAACCTTAGCTAATGTTAATTTTGATCTGAACAAAGTGAATTAACACCTTAATACCTAAACAAAAAAGAAACTTCTCTCCAGAACCAGCCAGAAAACCATGGTATTCTGGCCAAACTACAGCTACTCTGGCAGTTTCACCCAAAGACAATCCTCAAGAAGAGCTCAACATACTGACCAGAGAAACTTTACTGCAAATTGTGTAAGAAAAACTCACACAGAATCTCAAAATGTGATTCTTTCCCTGAAAGTTGGGATAAACTGAAAAAACTTGCTAAATTAAATTATTGTACTAAATGCACCTCATCTAAACACCAAGCCAAAGAATGCCCCATTTCTTTCCAACCCTGTTCATTTTGTAGGTTTTCTAACCATTTATCCTTCCTTTGTACCAAACAAAAAGGAAAACCAGAGGAAGATAAGAAAACCAAAACCAGTACTGAAGTAGCTACCCAAAAAGAAAACTCAAAACAAGGGAAACAAGTTACTAACTTATTAAGTTTAAAAAACACTGATCAAGAAGTAGCATTAATTCCTTCCATGCAGATGAGAATAAGAAACTCAGAAAAATCAATTAAATGCAGAGCACTTTTGGATAATTGTAGTCAAGCCAGCTACATTACCAAGGAACTTGTGAAAAAATTAAATCTTCCAACTAAACACTACGAGGAATCCATAACCATAACAGGATTTATAGCCAACAAGAAACAACCAAATTATGAAGTAGCTATAATTAAATTGGAGGATTCTAGAAACCCTGGAAACTACCAAGAAATAGAAGCCATCATAATTGATGATATTAATATTAAATATGAAGTTCAGGGATTACTGAAACTTCAAACTTATTTAAAATCCTTAAATTATCAGCTTGCAGATCACTTTGAAGCTGATGAAGTGGCTGACTTCATGTTAATTTTTGGGGCTGCAACCCACAAACTTTTTGCCCTCAGCACTCATCAGATTCATACTGCCTCTTGTTATAAATCTCCCTATGGAATACTTTTATTGGGTTTCCCTTCAGATTACTACCCTGAAAAAGAAAAATAAGAGATCAGATCAGCTTCTGTATTACCAACCCTCTACTTACTAGTACAACTTCTAATGAAGATCTAGAAAAAATTGAACACCAGATTGCACAATTTAGCAAACTAGAAAACTTGGGTATTTCTGGGGATGAACCATTTTCAAACAAAGAAAAAGATCTGATTGCAAACTTCGAAAAGGAAGTTAAAATAGAAGATGAAAGATTGTCTGTTAAGGTACCATGGAATGACCAAAAAGATAAAATTTCACCAAACTTTAACTATGCTATTAGCAGGTTAAAGTCCACTTGCAAAAAATTAAAAAAAGATAACTTAATGCAACCTTATTCAGACATCCTTGAACAACAATTCCAGGAAGGAATAATAGAAGAAGTAGCCCTAACAGAAAGCTTAAAACAAGAAGGAAATTTTTTACCTCATTTTCCAGTAGTTCGCCCTGGAGTACAAACAACTAAAGTTAGGATTGTAGTAGATCCCTCGGGTAAAAGCAAACCAGAAGAAATAACAGTAAATGATGCTACTGAGGACTGCCCTTCACTCCTACCTCATTTAGCAAAATTGTGCATTAAATTAAGGCATGGTAAATATTTGATGATTGGAGACATTCAAAAAGCATATTTACAACTTAAATATCAAACAGAATTTGACTGCAATGCCCACAAAATTCTGTGGTTAAAAGATACCCAATTGGCTCCAAATGACGACAACCTGATCTGCTATAAATATAAAGAGTTACCTTTGGCAACAAAAGCAGTCCATTTTTACTACAACAATCTCTCCAACACATTTTTAATGAACAACAAAACCAAGTGGCAGACTACCTAGCTAACCGCTTTTACATGGACAATGCTTTAATTAATGCCAACAATCTCTCAGAACTCAAAGACCTTTACAATTATAGTGTAAACACCTTAATTGATATAATTTGAAGCTATATGAATGGGCCTCCAATCACTCAGAACTTCAAGGACTATTTGAAAAACATGACATAGCCTCCTCAGAAGATAAAGAAAATGTAAAACTATTAGGATATGGTTGGAACACAAATGCTGATACACTCCATCTAAAAACTGTAAACTTGAACTCAGAAGCCAAAACTAAAAGAGAAATACTAAGTTCTGTGCAATCATTGTTTGATCCAATTGGATTTGTTGCACCCTTAGTGTTTAAATTAAAACTCTTCATGCAGAAAGTAGCTACCAAAAAAGATTGGGATGAATATCTAGAACCTGAAATGCTGGTGAATGGAAAAAACTTTGTAAAGAAATAAACAAAGTGGAATTTCTGAATTTTCCTAGACAAGCTTTTGAAAATCCAAACCTCTCATGGAAAATCTTCAACTCCACATCTTTTGTGATGCCAGCCAAGAAGGTATGCAGTAAGTTGCTATCTAGTTGGAAATGGAAAATCCGAACTAATTTACGCTAAATCAAGAGTCAACCCCAAATCAAAAAATTGGACCATTTGTAACTTGGAATTAATGGCAATCTGCCTAGGAACCAAAGTCCTAGAATACCTTAAAGAAACCTACCTAGAAGAAAACTCAGAAAACCAAAAGTTCTTCAAAACAATAATTTGGACAGACTCACAGGTGGCTTTAAATTGGATTGCTCAAAAATCTCTAAAAATGAAATCCATCTTTGTAAAAAACAGAGTGAAAGACATTCAGGAAGCAACAAGAAACTTAAACCATCACCTGGAATTCAGACATGTAGCAGGAGAAGACAACCCAGCAGACCTACTCACCAGACAATATCTTTCAAGAAATTTCAAAAACTTCTTCCCTTTTACCAACATGGTCCCACATTTTTGAGAAATGAAATTGAATGGCCAACCAACTTAATTTTTAACCCCCACCAAGAAACCTTACAGACAACAATAAATGTGTGTCAAACAACTTGTAAAGAAATAAATGAAAAAACTCCCTTGTTAAACATGGAAAATTCTCTAACAGGAAAAAACTGGTCAGAATCACTGCCTATGTTCTACGGTTCATAGAAAACTTAAAGTACTTCCGCACTCACATATAACCATAACCCCAAATGTAACCTAACAATGGAAGAACAAATTGCTGTTTTGGAGAAAAATCATACAGCTTACAAAACTAAGGCCACAAATTACTGGATAAAATTAGTCCAGCAACAACATTTCTCAAAAGAAAAAGAAATAATCAACAAACTAAATAAAGGAGAAAAAGTTGAGGACCTAACAAAGCTGCAAAAGAATCTAAAACTCTTCATTGACAAAGAAGGGTTAGTCAGAACAATGGGGAGATATAAATATGCAACCAACCTTAACTATTCTGCTAGGTATCCTGTACTACTGCCTGAAAATTCTCATTTAACAACGTTAATCATAACTGAATGTCATGCAAAAGCCAGTCATGCAACCTTAGCTACCACATGCAATTTCCTCAGACAGGAATTCTGGATCCCCAAAATAAGGCAAGTAGTTAAAAAGGTTCTGAAACAATGTCTGTTTTGCCAAAAATACTTTGCCATGGCTTATGAAGTGCCTACTACTGGACCATTAGTAACGGAACGTTTAAGCTATGAAAAACCCTTTGAAAAAACTGCCCTTGACTATGCTGGTCCAATTTCTGTCCAGGATGAGAATAACCAATTCATGAAAGTCTACTTATTATTGTTCACTTGCTGCGCCACCAGATTCACCAGCCTTCACATCTGCACTGACCTTTCTGCTAAAACCTTTTTAAGAGAACTCTACCATTTGTCCTTAAACTACTCCCTTCCAAAGGTTTTGATTTCAGACAATCAATCCACCTTCAAAAGATCTGAAGATTACCTTAAACATTGGTTCCAAAATGTTCTTGTGTCTCAGTACCTCTCTGATCATGGTATCCAGTGGAAATTTACAGCAGCCTATTCACCCAGAACCTTAGGAATAGCTGAAAGAATGGTGGGTTTGTCAAAAGAGCCCTCTATACCCAGAGCTGGGCAGTATTTAAATACATTTGTATTTAAATACGTATTTAAATACATTTGTGTATTTAGAACTGTATTTATAAATACATTGTTTTTCATGTATTTAAATACAGTATTTAAATACTTTAATGAGTATTTAAATACAATGTATTTAAATACTCAAAATATAAAAATGTAAATACTTTTACTGGTTTAATACACGTTCTGTACTAGCACAGTACGACGCGTCGACAGTGTAGTACAGCATGGTTCATGTTTCAACGTGTCAGTTCAATCAGTTGTGTGCCACTCTTAGTCGAAAGCGGTTGATTTCTTTATCGTGTGCGTGTCATGGCTTCAACAAGCAAATCCGGTGAATCAAACAGTGATATATCTGCAGATAACAATTTAAAATGTATTTACAAATGTATTTAAATACAATTGATGTATTTTGTATTTAGTATCTAAATACATTCGTAAAATGTATTTAGTATTTAGTATTTAAATACATTTCCCCCATGTATTTAGTATTTAAATACATTCAATGTATTTATTGCCCAGCTCTGTCTATACCTCCCTAAAAGGAAGAAAAATCCCTTTAACTGAACTAAAAACAATTGTTCTTGAAATAATGAATACAATTAATTCAAGACCACTCACTTATGTTAACTCAAATGAAGATCCCTCCTCTGACCTACTAACTCCTTTCAAGTTGCTTTTTGGGTATGACAATACCAAATTCAACTTTTTAACCACTAATGATACCCAAGAAGCTGTTAATGAAGGTGATCAGGTGGACTCCGATTATATGACAGCAACAGAGGACAAAGAAAGAAAGAAAATACTGGATTACTTTCATAAGGGAGTTAAACAATCTAAAGAAATAAAAAAAGATGGCGATATGAATATTTGAGTAGTTTAAGAGAAAAAGAATACCAACAACACAAACAACCAGTAAGTAAAGAACCTAAAGTAGGAGAAATGTGCCTCTAAGATGAAAATTCTATGAATCCCAAATACTTCTGGAAGATTGCTGTAATTGAAACATTACACCCAGATGAAGATGGCATAATCAGGCATGTAACTGTAAAAACACCCAATGGTCATCTCTCCAGAAGACATATATCGGTTATACCCACTTGAAATAACTGATAAACCGAATATTGACCTGGAAGAACTTGAAAATTCTTCCACAGAATCAGGAACTGTAGATTATCCTGACACTACTACTGCCACTACTCAACCCCGACCACAAAGACAAGCTGCAGTTAGATTTCGGGAAGAACTGCAAAGAAAAATACAGAGTGGATCTTTGTGAAGACCACAAATTGAAAATTGTAAATAATTGTAAATAGCTATAACTTCTTAAGACTAACGTTCTACAGAAAAGACGCTTTCATTTTCATATTTCACCTAAAAGGAACTTTTCTGTAGAGCATGTCATTTTCATTCATCATAAAAAAAAAAAAAAATAAAAAAAATAAAAATAAATAAAAAAATTTCGAAGAATATAATTCTGGGTAAATTTTTTCCCCTTGGGGGGGAATGTTAAAAAAAGTGGGTAGAAATAACTGCATATATTTCCAAATAAAATATAAACAAAGTAAATACAGAATAAAAATAACCCTCGTTTCTAACCAACTAGTGAAGTTGGGTTTCCCTAATTAACAAAAAGAAGAAAAAAGTTTCTGAGACAAAGAAAAACGGAGCTCTTTGTCGATTCTTGAAAAATTTTGACTGCTGAATCAAGTGGGCTAGTTTTTTCGTAAAAAAAATTCTTAGTTCTCCAACTAACCGGGCAACTTAAAGTCAACCTTTAAACCTCATTATTAACCACTGCAATTAAACTAAAACCCTGTTTAACTAAATAGTGGCCTACCAGAACTAGGTGTAAGTAATTTAATTAAATTACATAACTAAGGTAAGAGAAAAACTAGGTACCTAGAAGAAACTCGAACCGGGCTACAACTGCCCTAACTAAATAATTAAATGGCTGTTATAGCCCCTATAAAAACTTAAGGGCAATATAGCCCTAACTTAACTTGAGTAAAAACCTTCAAAACCTTAAACCTTTAAAAACAAAAACTTAAGGGCAATACAGCCCTAGCCTAACTTAACCTGCAAAACCTAGGTCTGGGAAATAGCCCCTACAAATAAATAACTTAGCAGTGTGTTAAATAGTAACGTAAAGCTTAACAAATAAAATTCAAATCTGGAAACTAAATGAGACTTATGGATTAGTTAGAAACAGAAAGGGTAACGTTCAACTGGCAACTTCATTTTTGGTAAGTCTAAATTAATTTTAATGAATTTAGCTTGACCATAGTTAGTAATCTGGCTGCTGACCAAATTTTAACCTTAAAACCACTGCAGCCTACAGTGAAAAAGTCTGTAGCTATGTTGACAGTGTCTAAATGGGCCATTATTATTTCTATAATTACTGTGTCTATTTAAAGTAAACTTAGCCTTAATATTACACCTAAATAAAAATAATCTCTCTCAAGTAAAATAAATTTTTCAATAAATTTTTCAATAAATTTTTCAATACACATACACACTGGAGAACAGAAAAACAACTGTCATCAGAGCACCTGCCCATCATCATTACAACACGTTCTACACTCTGCCCCAACAGCCTTAGGCACACTGACAGAAATTACAAGAAAGCTGATTGAGAACAGTTCAAAATACAGACTGAGGAACAATTCACCACATTAAACAGCACACCCATCATAAACATCAATATAACACTCAAGACATTTAATCAGATCATCAATAATGCAAACAAATACATACCCGAGGGCAACATTAGGAAATACAACCCAAATTACACTAGAGAAATAGCCCACCTCATAAGGCAACGTAACAACTTCAAACATAACACACAAACACCACACACAGAAGCCATAAAACAGCAGATACAACAGCTCAACACAGAAATAAACAACAAACTCAAAGAAAAACAAACAAACATTTAGGAAATTCACAACAACACTAAACCACTCCACAGATACATCCAGGCTATACAAGACTATAAACAGCATTACCCACTCTAACAGCGGCATTCACACCTCACACGCGGCTATCTGTCGCAGCCAAAATAATATCCCAACATACACCCAACAAGCAGAGATGGGCACGATCTTGATCTTGAAGATCAAGATCGTGATCTGATCTTGATCTTGAAGATCACTTTTATTATGGTGATCTTGATCTTGATCTAAGATCACTTTATTTCTTGTGATCTTGATCTTGAAGATCACTTTAGACTTCAAGATCACTTTTAATTTCAGATTCTTAAATATGCCGCTATGCGAATGTCATTTGTTTTTTGTCCAAGCGACATCTGGTGGCAACTTTGTTCAACACCGACTGTTTATGTTTTCTGTTAGTTGGGTGACTTGCGTCATGCGTGGGCTCATGGAAGGTGTAGTTGCTGTGGAATTTAGGCTCGTAAAAAGTGTAATTTACTGTGCAATTATGTTAAAAGTGTTCTATTAATATATTATTATATATAGGCATAAAATATAGCCTATAGGTCCGTATTCATAATAAATTAATTAAAAATATATAAAAAAAACATATTTTATTTACAGATTGAATTTTTTAATAATGAGTGCAATTTTACAACTTCAACAGGCTCCCAAGGGAACCAAATATTCTAGGTTGTCACCAGAACAGTATTCAATATATTTAGATAACAATGTTGGTAATAAGGATCAATCTGTGCTATTGAACGGAAAATATTTTCAAATTGTCGAAAAAACTGGAAACAGTATCAAAGTTATTTGTAGGCAGTGTACAAAGAAAACTACAATTCTGTCTGCTGGCCTCGACTCAACAAGCATCTTCTGAGGCACCTCAGGGTTAGTACTACTTAGTAACTAAGTAGTAAGTAGCAACATTAACATAATGGTTCAAGTCATATTTTAAGTGACTGGTGCCATACAAGACTAATGCTACATTTACATAGACGTCCATTTGAATATATTGTGCACTTCAGATATTAATAGATTATGGACTAGTAACTACATTAAAAACTGCCGATATCCAACTATAATAAAACGCCAGGTGTATCTGTCTTTCTCTCTGTCTGATCCATGTCTGTAATTTCTCCTATTTAGTTACTGAAGGACGAAATTCGGCTTTCAATTTAACATAGGATAAAAATGCACTGATCATGGTGAAAATAATTTTAGTTAAAGATAACAAAATTTTAGAATCTTGTTAAGTATTAATTTCAACTAGAAGTTTGATACTCTGATAAATATTATACAGGGTGTTCAAGAAGTCTCTCCGCATGATAATAATTTATTTTCTTGTGCAGAAACTACATTCGGATCTTTTGGGTGAATATGAATCGGAGAAGAAATCTCGCAAGCGTCCAGCTAAAGAAGAAGATGCCAGCGGCAGCAATGCTGGCCCTGCCAAAATTGCCAAGCAGTCAACACTAAGCATGTTCCACATTTCCAAGCAAAAACCAGGACCACCAATATGCAAGGATATCCTTGAAAAGAAGATTCTCTCGCTTGTGGCTAATGGGCTCCTACCATTGAGCCTAGTTGAACTACATGAATTTAAGGATCTTCTTTCATGTTAGTATAACTCAAATATTTTGCTATTTTTTCCATAGCTAATATCTGATTAAAATAATTAATCATATTATTTGTATGAACATTAGACTATCGCTAGCCTAGCTAAATATTTTGATATTTTTTCCATAGCTAATCTATTGTATTTGTTTTAATTTTTAAATATTTTTTTCAGACGTCAACCCGGCTGTTCAGGTGCCATCTAGACGCACCCTGGCTAGATCTCTTGCAACAACAACCAGTACAATGAAGGAAGACATACAAGCAAAACTGGCAGCAGTTGACCATGTGTGTGTTACATGCGACATATGGTCAACTAATCACCGCAGTTTCATGGGAGTCACTGCGCATTGGGTATGCTATTGATTTAGTGTATTATTTTTATATAATTGATAAATTGACCATTGGTGATAGACTGATAGTCTGATAGACTTATAGTATAATCTTTTCAATTATTCGACATGTGTTCCTCATTCATTAATTTGGTGAGTCTTCATTTTGCTGTGATTCACAGTAATTTCACACTAATTCACTGATTCTGTCATCTGTCATTGTGTCTGATTCACAGCAAAATGTGGAAGAGTCCATATTCACAGGCTGTGAATATGGACTCTTCCACATTTTGCTCTTATGGGATGGGTCACTGATGTGGTGGTATGGTAGGCGACTCATCGCTGAATTGCCTCCTTTATATCACATAGTTCTTCTCTTCAATGTTTGGTGGCGCAGTTTAGCTGGTGCGTGTCTAACCAATATTATTAAATTAAGCTTAAAAAAATGTTCATACAAACATTGATTTTATATTCTTACATTACAGATCAATGATGACTTGTCGCGAGGATCAGCTGCACTGGCATGCCGAAGATTTCGTGGAACACATAGCTTTGATAAAATTGCTGGAATATTGGACAGGATCAACTCGGAGCATGGTTTATCTTATAGAAAAGTTGTATCTACAGTCACCGACAATGCATCGAACATGGTGAAATGCTTTAAAGAGTTCGGTGTTCGTGTTCAGAATCGTACTGACGACATTGATGAAGATGATGCAGATGAAGATGATGATGAAAAAGATTCAGATGAAGAGGTTATCATCAGCAACTTTCCTGAACATTCAGGAGAGCATGGAGAGGAGTCAGTGAAACTATCATCCCATATTCGATGTGCCTCCCACACATTGAACTTGGTAGCAACAACTGATGCAGATAAAGGACTGAATTCACCTGGACTAAAGAAGATAAAGCATTCTGCAATGGGAAAATGTTCGGCGCTGTGGAATGCTGCTGGTAAACCCAAGTCAGCAGAAAAAATACAGGAAATAACTGGCGTCCAATTTAGGTACCCATGCGTCACCCGATGGAACTCAATGTACGACTCATTAAGCCAAATATATAAACATAAGAACGACGTGAATGTAGCTCTTGAAGAACTGAATCTACCCATCCTCAAAGACAATGAATTGGAATTTATTTCAGAATATTTGTCTGTTCTAAAACCAATTGCAGCAGCCCTCAACAAATTACAGGCAGAGAAAGAATGCTACTACGGTTGTCTTCTTCCAACAGTCCTAGTGACTCAAGATGCCCTCGCAAGATTGGAGCCTATCCAACCAAACGACCTGCGCTTGAGACACTGCATGCCATTACTGGCAGCAGTCGTCTCTGGCTTCAATGCCAGATTTGGTCATTTTTTGTCGTTGAGCCCCGAGGTAACTGATGCCGTTTTGGCCTCAGTATCTCATCCGTATTTCAAACTTAGATGGATCATTGTTGCAAGGGCCTAATTTCGGCGATCATGAAGCAATCAAGTCTCAAGTAAAAGACAAGCTGCAAATGGCTGTAAGAAATTGTAATTCTGACAGCAGTGGTAATAGTTCGGTGAACTCAGACTCATCATCTGAAGACGATTTCTTCAGAACTATGGACGGCTCATTCTCTGCTCCTAACAACAAGGAAGACTTGGAAGTCCTCAATTATTTGCAGGACACCAGTAAGGCACTCGACTCTTTAGATAGGTATCCTGCTATAAAGAAGATCTTCAAGAGGTATAACACCACGCTACCTTCCTCTGCACCAGTGGAACGGTTGTTTTCGTTTGCTGGCATGGTTCATAGCCCCAAACGAAGTCGTCTCTCGGATGGTAACTTTGAACAATTGGTTTTGCTGAAAGCAAATGTTTACAGCGGTTGAACATTAAATTAACACTCTTAACTTGCGGTTTTTACCCTTATATTGTCAGTAATTGCGTACTGCAGTAAAACTGTAAAATTAAATTCTATGTAAAAAATGTTTACTTATATATGCTGACCATTCATTGATATGGGTTATGGACCTGGTGAAATGAGAATTGAGAAAAATAGAACTAAAAACTATATGTAGGTCATTTAATAGTTTTTTCTTTGCTGATAAGTTATGATAATACTAAGTTTTAAGTTTACCACCTGAAAAACTGAAAGGGGAATCGTCAATCCCCGTGGTTTAGATCAGGTGACATGGGTAGGATGCGATGCTTGTATTGCCTCAGCCCTCAGGGGAGTATTAGGAGTGATACTTTTCAGGAGTGATTAACAAAATAATTTGTTTTTGTTTACTCTACAAGAGTACAACTTTTTTCAATTCATATAAAAGTGATCTTAAAAAGTGATCTTGAAAAGTGATCTTCAAGATCACGATCTTGATCTGGATCTTCAAGATCACATTTTTCTGGTGATCTGATCTTGATCTTCAAGATCACATTTTTCTGGTGATCTGATCTTGATCTTCAAGATCACCAAAGTTGGTGATCTTGCCCATCTCTGCCAACAAGCTAACATTCTAGTTAATCACTACGCAAAGATAAGTCACTTAAAGAGAGACAACAACCAGAAACACGCAGACAGACAAACAGCCAGACACAAAAAAACCTACAGACTTGACACGACCATTACACCCTTCAATACAGACCAGACCACCAACATCATCAAAAACATTAAGAAGTCGAAGGCTACTGGACTAGACAACATATCTAACATACACCTTAAACACTTGGGCCCACAGGGAATACTAGCTCTCACAAATATCAGCACATATTCATACCAACACTGTATTATTCCTGACATATGGAAACAAGGTAAAATTATTACACTACTCAAACCAGACAAAAATCCAACAGAACTAGCTTCCTATAGACCCATTAATTTACTATACACACCTTCCAAAGTAACAGAAAGGCTAATCTTACAAATCACCAACCCACACATACCACTATCGCCTACTCAACATGGGTTCAGACCTCACCACTCAACCACGACATTACTCACTAACCTCACGCAGCACATCATGGATGGCATCAACTCCAGATGACCAGCTCAACGTACACTATTAGCAACAATAGACATTAGTAAAGCATTTGATGCTATCCCACGCTTCCCTCTCATAAACAAAATACTCAACACAAACATGCACAATAACACCAAAAGGTGGCTGAGCAACTATCTTTCAGGAAGATACTCACATGTCACATTTAATGGCAAGTCATCCAAAAAACAAGCTTTTTTCCGAACGGGGTCCCTCAAGGCTCTATTCTCTCACCAACACTGTTCAACTTATACATGCATGACATTCCAACACCCATAGATAACAAGCTTACCTTATCATCATATGCAGATGACATCACTCTAACATCCACCCACAACAACATCGACACCGCTACAAATAACCTACAAACATACATAAACAGTATACAAGACTGGCTCACACACAATAGACTCAAAGTAGCGCCCACAAAATCAACCATCACCTTGCTAACAAGCAACACAAAAGAATACCAGGTAACTCCACAGCTTCCACTAAACAACACCAACATTCCACACACTCACAGGACCAAAATACTTGGGGTCACATACAACACATCATTATCTTTTGCAAACCACATTCAGGACATTAAAAATGAATGTACATCAAGACTTAACACGCTTAGGGTACTAACAGGCACAAACTTTGGACACCAGCAGGAAACATCACTCATATACAAATATATTCGCTCAGTTAGGACTATGCTAGCCTATGCTGCTGGGCACCCATTATCTCAAACACACACATAAACACCTTACAGACAATACAAAACAACGCACTTCGTATCATTACAGGATATACTCATACAACACCAATAGAACACCTGCACACAAAAACAAAAATACTGAAAGTTAGGGAACATTTAGACATGAGGGGAACACAACTCATGGCAGCAGCGACAACTAACCCACAACACCCTTGCCACTACATGTACAATCATGCACCAACACCTCGTACCATTACGGTAACACCAGAGAGACATTATAACCAAATATTCCATTCCATACCACACCCCACAGACATCACACAGTACAGAAAACGCACACACACACATCTAACCCACAAAGCACTGACACGACTCGGTCCGAATGCGTTCGTAGGTGCGAAGCCGCCACCCATTAACAGGTCAGAGATCAGCCTGAGTAGATCGGATCGAGTTAACGTAGCACGATTCCGATGTGGACATCACCCCAACTTACGAACATATAAACACATACTAGACAACTCCACAGACGACACCTGCCACCTGTGCCAGGACACACCACATGACAGACTGTACCGCTCTAGCACAACAACGAACACAACACATCACTAGTGCGCTGAACCTCTGGTCCACTCCAGAGAGGGCGATCGGTTACTTGCGTGCCGCCGGCTTGCTCGATCAGGGTGGGCTGATCGGCTAAACAACAACCTTGAAATATGAAAATCCGTGATATTTTGCCTGTGCCTGATTCTAATAACTGGAAGCATATCCCACATAAGGGAGTTTGAGACTTAAAATCCGTGAGAGTTGACATGTCTACGATAAGTTATGAATGCGTGTATTTGGAACGTTACCAATTCGTTCCTTTCGGCGGTAAAGGGTTAAGTCGCGAATGCGTGAAATGGTTCTATATTTGCTCATTGCGATAATGCTGCTAATTGTCCGAACTCAAAAGTGCTGAAATTTACTGTACATTTGTTTATTATAGCCAGTAATGCTTACGTTAATCAAATACATAATATTTTATATATATATATATATATATATATATATATATATATATATATATATATATATATATATATATATATACAAAGAGGATGTCTCAGAAGTTGCGCACCATATTTAAAAGTGCGAATGACCTGAATCTGTGGTGCGCGATAGTGTTGTGGTTGGTATCGCTCATTACGAATCCACCGGCGACGGGTTCAATTCGCAGCCATGGCAGTTGGTGCTCGGCAAACTCAGCTGTTCATCATTTCATACAAAAACCTGGTTCTTAGATAAATAGGTACCGTGGGTAGCCTAGTGGTAAAGACACTGGATACGATCGAGTCCGGGGAAGGTCTTTGTAATTTCTAGCTTTCTGTGGTGGGTCGTGGTTCGGATTCCATGTTAAGCTGCATGGCTAAGGTGGAGTGACAAGCTTGACCTTCGTCAGAATGAACAAATCGGGCGGAAGCAAAACCAAGGTTAACTAAGGTTATATATATATATATATTATATATACACAGGGCCGCCGAGAGCTGCCACCAGCGCCGGGGAAGAATTGGTATCTGAGCCCCCCCTGTTTACTCAGTATTTTATTATGAATGTTTTTGTGTACATCACAAGCAAACTGATTATATGTCCAAGTCACTATTCAAGACATACAGTACTGAATAAACAACTCAGAAGAAAATGACCATTTTATTTTTCGAATCAATTATATTAATTCTATCACCATACAATTTACAAATGCAGTACCAGTCTATGCAGGCAAGACAATTGTTTACTGCAAGATTTTCATAATTAGAAGTGTACTTTCTTTGCCTTCTCTCTAGCAAAGTGGTAAATGATTCTGATGAAATTTAAAGTACGGGCTAACTGGCTTTCGATTACAATGGTTCCTAGATCTGTCAGTCGGTCTTGGGCATTGGTGGCCCGCAGATGATATTTTATCTGTTTCAGTTTGACTATGATAATCTTTATAAAATGTATGTTCATTAATTATATTTCCTCTCTGTTATTTAATCAATTGCTTTATTAATATTTTTAGATTTTATCCCCCCCCCCCCCCCCCCCTCTTCCTGGGCCCCCTAGAGGTCCGAGCCCAGGCGAATTTTCCACGGTATCCCCACCCTCTCGGTGAGCCTGTATATATATATATATATATATATATATATATACGCTCATATAAATAGATATGGTATGTAATAAAAAATAATTTGGTATACAAATTGTTGAAATAACTGAAGTATAAATACAAATATCAATGAATATAATATTGTTTTAATTAAATTATAATCAATACAGTAAAAAACAAGAATTTAATACTTTGATATGCAGATTAATATTGATATACTGCAATGCAAGGTGTGTATATATATGTGTGTATAGGCGTGGCACACACACACACACCACACACACACATGATCTTTGTATAGAATTTTGTCGGAAGAATTTCCGGCAGAGGCCTCTCCCACCGTGAAATTTGGGGGAGGATTTCTGCTCACTGAGAAAGAGTAGGGGGAGAGGTGAGATGAGGCGTATGGATCTCGCATTGTACAGTATAATTATAAAATAACTTATTCTTAAATTTATTTATTGTGTAGGAAAATATTTTTCACAATTATCGATTATTATTTATCGATTAATAATATCTAAAACACTTTTGCTCTACGTACCTATTTTTAGCGTTCCATTTAATTCGATTAACTGCTTTTCCCGGGCCCCCTAGAGGTCCGGGTCCCAGAGATTTATCCCAGCTTCCCCGCCCTCTCGGCGGGCCTGTGTGTGTATATATATATATATATATATATATATATATATATGTGTGTGTGTGTGTGTATATATATATATATGTACAGGGTGGGCGGAAAGTAGCTCCCTATTTTGGATTGGTAAAAAAATACGTATATTATCCATTTATTTCAGAAAAAATAATATGAAAAGGTAGGCATACATGGTAGGTTTTCTCTGAAATTCAATGTGGGCTCCAACTCTTTCCACCAGCTTCTGGAGCCGCCCAGGAATGGCGTCCACTGACTTTAGCAGGAACTCCGGCGGGATGGAGGACATGACTTCCCGAATTCGGTCCTCCAGTTCTTCCAATGTCCTCGGTTTGGTGCGGTAGACTTCTTCCTTTACCCACCCCCAAAGAAAGAAGTCGCACGGTGTCAAGTCGGGGCTCCTGGCTGGCCATTGATGTGGACCACGACGACCCATCCAACGCCCAGGGAAGTGGGCATCCAGCCACTCACGGACAACAAGAGCGAAGTGCGGAGGGGCGCCATCTTGCATAAATATCAGATCGTCGATGTTCTCCCATGTGCTGACAACCGGCCAGACCTCGTTTCGCAACGTAGCAAAGTACCGCTCAGCATTCATGGTGTTGCGCAGAAGGAACGGGCCCACAACCTGATCTGAGGTCATACCACACCACACCGTTACACTGAACCGATTCTGCCGTTTTTCAGCGGTAACCGTGCGACTTCTTTCTTTGGGGGTGGGTAAAGGAAGAAGTCTACCGCACCAAACCGAGGACATTGGAAGAACTGGAGGACCGAATTCGGGAAGTCATGTCCTCCATCCCGCCGGAGTTCCTGCTAAAGTCAGTGGACGCCATTCCTGGGCGGCTCCAGAAGCTGGTGGAAAGAGTTGGAGCCCACATTGAATTTTATAGAAAACCTACCGTGTATGCCTACCTTTTCATATTATTTCTTCTGAAATAAATGGATAATATACGTATTTTTTACCAATCCAAAATAGGGAGCTACTTTCCGCCCACCCTGTATATCATGGGTGGCCAAGTTTCCTGGACCCAAGAGCCACATACGACGTTTTCAGATGTACGAGAGCCGCAAAATATTTTTTAAAAAATTTAATTATTAAAAACATATACATATAGTTATACTCACATTATTAAATTGTTTAATTACTGCTTGTAGAAGGCTTAGTTTGGGGTCTTCATTTTGGCTGTTAATGCTTTAAAGTCTGGCTGATGTGATGTTAAGGTGGTATGAAGAAGCTCAGTCAGGTGTTCGTTAGTGAGGGCAGCACGATGTTTCGACTTTACAAACTTCATTACCGAGAAGAGTGCTTCACAGCAATAAGTTGTCCCAAAAACTGAGATAAGTCGGAAACTGGTTTTCCTGAGGTGAGGATACTTTGTCAATGGTACTTGCTTCCAAAACTCAACTGCAGATAAGCTTTTATGTATCAACTTTAAACCCTCGTCCTTCTGTAGCTCCAAAAGTTCTGTTTGTATTGAAGCAGCTTCCGTAACAAAAGGTGTGGTAACAGGACAGCCATCGTTGGCGACACATCAATCAGAAAAGGATTTACAAGAAATTCGAAGCATGGTTTTAGCTTCTTTAGTTCATCAAACCTGAACTGAAAATCATCAATTAGTCCTTCTAATTTACCTTTGTATTCCTCCAATTTACTATCTTTTATTTCAATATCAGGAAAAGTGTTTGCTCGGTTTTTCAGGTGGGGAAAGTGGTCAAATTTTTTTGTTACTAGATCTTTTTGGAAGAGCTTTATTTTATTCTGGAAACTGAAAACTGTCTGCGTAAGGTCAGAAATGACCTTATCCTTTCCCTGAAGTGCCAAATTTAGATTTTGAAGGTGTTGTATTACATCAGTAAAAAACATCAGATCCTGTACCCATTCGTGATCTTCTAGTTGTGGGTATGACTTTCCCTTTTCTTTCAAGAAATCAATGATAGGCTCCAACAGTGCAACAAACCTATTCAGGAGATTACTAGTTGATAACCACCTTACAATACAGTAGAATCAAAAGTCATCTGGCTTATCTTGAAGATCCAGCTCCTCGACAAAATTTCTAAACGCTCGGTGCGTTTTTGCATTTGAACGAATGAAATTCACAATTTCTAGAACACATTTCATAACACTGTCAAACCTAAAGTACTTGCTTACCAAATGACCACGGTGAATGATACAGTGAATAAAGCGACACACAGGATACTTGGGATCGCGTGTCAAGAGCTCAACTAGGCCTACATTTTGTCCTACCATAGCTGGTGCTCCATCTGTTGCAACACTGACAAGTTTATTCGATGATACTTGAGCATTTGATAATGCCTCGTCAAGTGCGTTCTTTATGTCAACCCCTCTGGTGGTTTCTCTTAGGGTCATTAAGTCCAAGAGTTCTTCTTTCACATTTCCATCGCCAGTAACATAACGAACAAATATCGCCAGTTGAGGGTTATCTTTAATATCTGTGGATTCATCGAGGGCCAAACTGAATGCAACAGAATTCTTCAAATCACTCTGCAACGAGCATGTAATTTCAGCACTGATCTGGGAAATACGTCTCTCTGTAGTGTGGTGGGAATAGAAATACTTGCTATTTGTTCTTGAAGCTTTGTGTTATCTGGAGCGAGAATTGCAGTAACACCGGCAATATTCTTCTTCACAAATTCTCCACTACTGTAGGGAAGTTGAACACGAGCAATATTCCATGCCGTAACAAAAGTAGCTTCAGTAGTAAAGTCAGCTGTCCTACACAATGATGAAAGTACAGTTTGTTGGGAAACTAGGCTAGATTTCAACATTGTTAACTTAGTCTTCCGCAATTCTGATTTGGGAGGAAATTTCGTAATAAAATTTTTATGGTTAGTTTCATGACGACGTGGCAGATAAGAGACACGGGTTTCCCACCCTTAACAGTAAAGGCAAAACTCTCCTCCCACTCCTGTTTAAAAACTCTATTTTCTTCTTCAGATTTCCGTTTCTTACACTTTGTCTGTTCAGTCATTTTAATCAACTAAGGGGTTGTATAACTTTCACTTGTACAGCTGAGAAAAATAGCCACTATTTGATCTAAGAAGCCAATTTTAAAACACACTCACTCGTTACTACACGCGGCCCGCAGGGTAGCTCGAGGGGTACTGGACACTGGTGAGTGGCGATTGGTGTTAATTATGTAATTATCCCGCTTAGTGCCTGTCACGCAAAATAAATTGTCGTACGCATGACGCATTTTATTGTCAATTCAATTTTTCCTTTTTTTTTTTTCATATTTTTTGTATGTGAAAAAAAAATTATATTTGTATTATGAATTTTGTCTTTTATGATAAATACAATAAAAACCAAAATTGTCTGGCGAGCCGGGGTTTGGCCACCGTTGAATATATATATATATATATATATAATTTTTATTTTTTTTAACTGCAAACAACACAGTATAATTAATGTAAAGCACGACGCTTGTGTAGAAGAGCGTTCCGCACAAGATGAGGAGGGAGAACGAACAAATGAAAAATGAGGTACCACCCTGGAATCGAACCCGGGATCATCCGATTGCCGGTCAGATATGCTATCCACTACACCATGGACCTCGATCAATCAGAAGTCGTAATTCTCCTACATACGAGCAGAAAGCAATGCACCTTCGCATGCCGTACATATATACGGCATGCGAAGGTGCCCTCTCAGGGCATTGCTTTCTGCTCGTATGTAGGAGAATTACGACTTCTGATTGATCGAGGTCCATGGTGTAGTGGATAGCATATCTGACCGGCAATCGGATGATCCCGGGTTCGATTCCCGGGTGGTACCTCATTTTACATTCGTTTCGTTCTCCCTCCTCATCTTGTGCGGAACGCTCTTCTACACAAGCGTCGTTCTTTTCATATATATATGAAAATGAAAAGGTTTATTGGCAGACAATAGTCCATATGACAAATATTATTAATACAATGACAGTTCACATGCTAAGGATATAAATGTATACAGTTGATTAGAAATAATATAGTAATGTCAAAGTTAAGTAGAGCTACAGACAGACGTTCTCGTACCAAGAATCTCATAGCTTAGACTTAGAGGATAAACGGCAGGACTTATGGACAGCTTGGATAATCGGGTTGGTTGATTTTTTAATTCTTTGCATCAAACTGCATTGAGCACGTCTTGTCACCTCCGGGAAGCTCGGGACATTGCGGGTAGAAAACTTTTGCGAAGCTGAGCATCTCCGGGGTAATTTATGTAAGAGTCTAAAAGACCTGTTGTACAGCAAATTTAGGGTTCTGCCAGAACCTTTTTTTACAGTTCACGCAGAGTTGCTGTCCGTAAATATTACTGCAGAAAGTATGAAAGAGAGTGTCTTTAGCTGCACTTGTACAGAACCGAAAGTTCCTTATAGTCATATTCGCTTTTGCACAAAGGCTTCGTGATTGTTTTCTTATATCCGAGTCATCACTCAAGGAGCTGGTAATAGTTTGACCCAAATACTTAGGGACTTATTAACACCATATCATCCGCATAAACTAAGTTATTTATCCTTGTGATATCTATACAACATCCCACCGTTGCCTCATGAAGTGAAGCAATTAATCCGTCAATATACACATTAAACAGCATAGGGGAGGGCAAGGACCTTGTCTCACCCCTCAAGAGGAGCCAAAACATTCGGATAGTACATTGCCCCACCTAACGGTAAAAGATTGGTGGGAATACCAAAATTTCAATAAATTTAATATGTACATGGGAACCTTCCTGTCTTCTAATTTTTTAGATAAAATATTGTGGTTCACTCTATCATATGCCTTACTTATATCTAGGAAACAGCTATAAATAGTTGAATTACTGTCAGTGTATTTAGATATTGTTTCTTTTAGTACATAGATACACAGGTTAGTTGAGTGGGACCTTTTAAAACCAAAGTTATTGGGAGATGTCCATAGGTAATCATTTAATCGGAGTAACAAGAGTTTTTCTAGTAGTTTCGAGAAGCAGGAAGCGACAGCAATAGGCCTGTAATTATTGCTGGACAGAATGTCTCCATACTTATTTTTGACCAGGGACAAGATATATACCCTCATGAACTCCGCAGGGATATAGCTATGAGCAAGCATGGCTGATTAGAGCAATGATATATGCAGACATACTACGTCATTTGCATATTTTAAGTGCTCATTCGATAGGGCATCTACCCCTGACGCAGAACCAGTCTTTCACTCTTTCATTAACCTCTTTACTTCAGGAACTGATATCAAAGTATTTTCCCTTGTCCCTCCCACAGTCGTTTCGCTGCAATCTATCTTAAGATTATCCCTACTCACACTGTTAAGAATGTTAGAGTAGTGTTTTTTCCACAGCTTTGCAATTTCATCCTCCCTGACAGCCCATCGATTGTCGGAGGGAGGACACTTTTGACACCCCATTTGATTCTTAACAAATTTCCAAAATTTGTTGTTATCGTTATTTATACGAACTTCACAGGCCTTTGATGCTCGAATAGACTCTTCTTCCTGTTTACATCGCCTTATGGCCGCCTTATACTGACCCCTACTTCTACACATATTCATGTATACTGTTCCTAATCTGGGTCTACCATGGATGCATCACAAATCATAGGCGTCTTTCGATTCCCTCTTTAGGGCGGGCAATAAAATCATTCCATCCAGGAATAATCTTAGTATGATCGTTGTAAGATTTAATCAGGGGGCTTCCTGCCTCTCTTAACAGGGATACTATCTTACAATAATACTTATCTATGAGTTTACAGTGAGAATCATTTGAGCAAGGATTACTACAGGCAAGATACAAAATTTCTAAATTATTAAAGAGGTGACCTGTTCTGTCTTTGTATTCTATTCTCTGTTGCATATTAACATTAGACCAATCGACATGATTATTCTTACCTATTGAGTTCTTGTTATGTCGTGTTGCGCATAAATTGGTAAAATTAATTAATAGTTCTAGTGGTCTATGATCAGAAAGAAGAAAATCATGCAGAATATGAACTCTAACAATTCGATCCTTCAGATTATTACAAGTGAGACAATGATCAATCTACCTGGTACCACTCATATCACTAACGTATGTAAAATTACCACTGGCTACCCCTAATACATCTACATCACTTATACTTAAATTGGCCGACTCGCACATGTTACCCAATTCTACAAAGAATTCCGAGTTCACATGCGCGTTAAAGTCCCCTATTATTATACAGTGTGAATATTTGGGGTTATCTGATAATGACTTAATTTTGTACACCAAATCAATATATTCATCTAGATTACTGCCGTTGTTATATGGTAAACAGCAGTTTACAATTAATATGCAATCATTGTTCACTCGTAATTCAATGCCTAACAACCTTACATTATCGCTTGTTAAAAATTTTATATGTTTTGACAAATTTTTCCTTATTAAGAAAGCAACACCATCAAAAGGCCTACCATACATTAATTCATCTGATAAGTCTACTGCTGATGACGCATGGTACATAAAGTCATCATGGATGGTAGAAAGGAATTTTAGCTCTTGCTTAGGTAGCCAGTGCTCCTGCAGGAGTATCAAATCTGCACCGTCGCAGATTTTATGAACATCTACAGTTGAATTCCTCACTGACCTTACTTTATATGAGGTATTTTCAACGAGTTATCCGCCATGACTGATAGAAAATTTATTATTAATATGATTATTATTATGCACAATCCAAATTTCAGGCATTACTGTTAGGGTGCCTATTATTATTATTATTATTATTATTATTATTATTATTATTTTTCCTGTTATCTGTCAAATCTCCTGGAAAAGTGAATAAACTCCTTAACAATAATACCGTCTGGCCACTGACTCATATTGTACGGGTTGAAATATGAATTTGCAGCTTTAAATGAGTTATAATACGGAGATTTTGTGTTTAGTTTATTAACTAACAATATACTGCGCTCCCCACTGACTTCTTCCATCATGTGTCGAATATCGCTCTCCTCGTTCGAGAGCTGCATTCGCGACACAAAGAGGGTGAGATTCCTCACCGGTGGCCCTGCCGCTAAGACAGGTTGAGGAACTCTCCGTGAAGAGCGTCTGTTAACTGTGACCCACCTGTCCTCTTCCCTCAATCTCCCTGAGGCAGGGTTCGCCTGCCGGGGGGATGAGTGGCACGATCTTGGGGGGATAGGAGGCCCCTCCCCTACTCTGTGGCTTGGTGAGGGTCTGTTAGCGGTGTTTATATCCTGACGGACGTGCGTGCCCCTCCTTCTTCGGTGGGAGGGGGAGGAACTGAATGCTGAGCGAGGCGTTTGAGTAGTCGAACGCCTCTCCCCTGCAGTGGAAGTAAGGAAGAGGGCAGTGATGCTTCGTCTCTTGGCATCGGACAATCCCTGTTCCTCATTGTGAAATCAGGAGCAGGGGTCTTTTCCTGAACGGGAGGGAGGGTGACCACTTCACCTGCATGCTGCGTTTCCACCCCACATTCAGGGGGGGGGAGTTGGGGGCGGGGATTTCGTTTCCCTCGCTGCCCGACGCGCTTCTTGGGGATCTGACTTGCTGAACAACTTTCGAGTAACTGGGCTTTGGGAGGAGCGTCTCTTTCAACGCATCTAACTCTTACTGGAATTGTTCTAACGAAATTGCATTTTTCTGATTTGACACCACGTGTTGGTGTTTCAGTTCAACTATCGACTTTTGTACCTCATTGTACTGTTTGAGGAGCACCGAGACGTCTACATCACCCATAGAGATTACTGGTATTCTATGGAAATTAGTAACGTAGAAGGTAATATTGTTCTCATTATCCCGGAGGGTCGACACTTTATTTATAATGTCTTTTAGGGTATTCCCGTTTCTAGAATTACCTCTACGAGTTGGGAGGGTAGCACTGAACAGGGTGTTTACCTGTACCCTCGCATGTTCTATTTCTTCCGAATCATAGAAATCATGGCAAACAGATACGAGAAGGTCTGACCTAATATGATCTACTTTGTCAAATATAAAACATAAAGGATTTTCGACAAGAGCACGATTTTCAGCAGACGATCCCATTGTATCTGTAACGATGGGGGAGCAGGCTTGCGGGGGAGCGTAGATGGTGGGGGTGGTTGGGGTGGAGATGGGGGAACGCCGATAGGGGTCCCACTTCTCGTGCCTTTAAATAATGCTCCAGATCATGACAGAGCACTGAGACAAATGAGCACTGAGAATAAGTACGGGCTTTTAAATTTGCTTCATTCATGACAAAAGAGCACTGAGAAGTAAGTAAGGGCTTTTAATTTGCTTCATTTATAAACATAAGTGCAGTTATATTGCTCTTCTTGCAAAGCAAACAAAAAGCAAGGACTTCATTCAATGATGTAAACAAAGATTAGAATTGAGGTAAAATGTTCCACTTATCCACATTCATTATTCTGAACCATTCTTACATTAGAAATCGATATCGGTCAATTATTGTTTAATCTTCCTTGTCAAGGTTATGGACAGCTCTTTCATTATTCTTAACATTACTGGTATAAAAAGTAATAATCAATGTAGCCGTAATCTATCATGTGTTGGTCTGTGTATACTCAGTGTATTATATGTTACAAATGAATAGAAACAATTAAGTTGTGTAATGCCTTCGTTAAATTTTGCAATAAAATTCTATGAAATGTCATCCACTATTTTTGTGGTTCGACTTATATTGCTCTCGACTCTTTGATTCAGTTGAATATTGACTCGTCATGATGCAACAAGTATCCTTATTTAATATACGGAAACTATTTCACTCAAGATGCTTTACAGCTCTTTTCTTGTGTCTTCGATTTTGTGGTATATTTTCGTACTCTTGGTCATATGTCGAGGAAAGTAATCAAATATCATCACTCTCATCGTCCAAGAAACTTCAGTTTAGTTACAGCTACGTGGCATTATTCATTCGTTGGGTGTCTTTCATCGCTGGAACGTTTTCAGTAATCTTCGTGCTGGTCGCGTCCCTAAAGCTAATCCAACAGCCTTACATGAACACTTTTGATGTGTGCGAACTGATAACTGGCTTTTTGGGTATTCTATTACATGTCATCTGCTACATACACATTTACCCCAATGACAAAAACTTAGTGAAAGTACTGATGAAAATTAACTTGATCCAGATGAAAATCAACATTCCCATTGGTTCATTTTTCCGGAAAAAAATCATGTTAATTGGATATGGGATTAATTTCTTTATGACAATGCTATATATTTTCAATTCGTTCATTGACAATGAAACGAGATACACTCTTCCTGAGAAAATTACTCCGATGGTAATTTTTATTTTATTTAGTTTAATTTCCCTCCTCTACACAAATTTGCTTAATTTTCTGAAGAAGAGTGTTCATCAAATTGTGTCTCCGTGCTTTCTCATTGCAAACGGCGAAGCATACGAGGGATTGTGCGTCGATATTTACAGGAACCTTTTGAAGATCAGACAACTGGAAAAACGGATCGCAGTTTATTTCAATTCTTTCATAATTATAATTTTATTTTATAGTTCCATAACAATAATTATCATGGTATTTATGCTCACGCTGACATCTTCTAAAAAAGACAATTTCTTTATCGGAGTTTCAATCATCAATAACGTTCTAAATATGATAACTTTAACAGATGCACCCACAGGACTCATTAAAAAGGTTAGAAGCATATATAATATATATATATATATATATATATATATATATATATATATATATATTATTGTATCCTCATTGGTTAACCCTAATTAGAGTTTAACATGATTCCCTTCCAGGTTCAGGAAAGATACGTTTTTAAATCTTGGTTTGTATAAAAAGTTGGAAGTTATAAAGCAGCAATGGAGGTGTACGCAAGAAATTTCAGGATTTCTTCACTCGGATTCAAGTAAATTAATACTCACTTCAGTATAGTTGAATTAATATATCCCACAAGAAGAGAAGCAAAAAAAATCAGACCTTTCTGACTTCTGTTGATGCGTGAAAAATATTTTTTTTCATCAAAATGAAGAATGAAGATTGTTCAAGATTTTTTTTTTCTGTTTCTTTTGGAAATGTTTAAAGACCTGAAATTAAATTAATTACAGCTTGGAATTTTTTTTAGTGTCACCAAAAATTGGCCGCAGAACGTTCTTGGAGTGGTCGCAGACATTTTATGAGGTCTGGTAAAAGGAATTCCTCGAGAAAATCCATTTTAACAACCTCGACAATGCAGGCTAGTTATGATGTATTGAAAGGGGGTCAAAAAACGGGGTTAAGAAATTGCATGGCACGGATTAAGTGAGGGAGAGTTGTGTTTCTATCGTCGCGATTTCTTTTTTTCTCTTCCTTCTCTTGGATAGCTGGGTGCAGGTAACGGGTGAGGGCATGGTGTGGAAAATTTGATTTCTGTTCTTAAGTCCTGTTTTCACCCATTTCCTGTAGAAGCACTTCATTATTTTGTCGGCGTGATGGCTCTGCGTGTACATAGGTATAGACATGAAGAGTTTAGCCTTTACCGCTCTCTTAATGCTTTCAGGGCTAGCCTGAATTGGGTCATGGGGTCTTTGTTGGACCGATATCTCGGTAAATAGAGGTGTAAATATTTTGTATAAAACCAAAACCATATGTCCGAGGTTTTTCTGACGATACCAAATAGTTGATGCACGATCGCCACAAGTATATTATTGGTTAGTTTATAAAGCGGTGCTATCTAGTATACGATCTCTATGTGTGCATAACGTAATTGTAGATCTAGCTTATATATTTTCCTCTTTCCTGTAAAGTTTTCTTGGGTCGAAGTAGTTTTTCAACCTTTTTCCATACCCGCCTCTGGCGGAGAGGTAGCGGAGGGTGGGAAGAGAGCCCTATACTTTTCTATTCAGTTTTCTACTGCTGTTGGAATAGTTAAAAAATTAACTTGTTTAAAAACTGGAACATCCCCGAGTGGAGTGAAAGGTTTTGAAGCCTCTCTCTCTCTCTCTCTCTCTCTCTCTCTCTCTCTCTCTCTCTCTCTCTCTCTCTCTCTCTCTCTCTCTCTCTCTCTGTTCACTTCTTACCTATCATGAATCGCTTTCGAGAAACAGTTCTCAATCAGGAAATTCATTTCCCCGTGATGTGGGGTTGAGTATGTCCCAGGCGTCACCTTTAGCCCGATATGTTTTTATTCAGTGTTGAGGAGGTTCTTTGTCGGGTCTTTTAATTTGGGAACAATACACATTCTCCCTTTCCTATTTTCCAGTGTTGTTTGAATGGTAATTGGGTTTAGTTTGAGGTTTGGTACCAGTTTTTCGATTATTTTCCATGTATATATTATGGTGTTTCTCTCTTCTTCTTTCCATTGAGTACAGATTTACTTTACGTGGTCTTTCCCAGTAGTTGAGTTCTTTGCAGCCATCCATCTTGATGTGAAATGTCTCTTAATATCTTCTAGTTTATTAATTTCTTATTCCTTGTATGGGGACCTCAAGACTGAGCAGTACTCAAGTTTTGGTATGATCAGTGTTTTCAACAGGGGAGTAGTCCGACCGGTAAAAGGAGAGAGTACATCATAGGCTGGAGAGAGCATCTCAAGAATCATAGGCTGAAGTCCTTCACTGTCTCCCTAAACGCGGCTACACTACTCGCTGGGTAGTATACCCGCGTTTGGTTAGAGGAAATTGGATCACAGGGGCAGGATTTCATAGCATCCCGAATTCCTCTGGCCTTAGCGGCTATACTACCCAGCGAGTAGTGTAGGCCGCGTTTAGGGAGACAGTGAAGGACTTCAGTCTATGATTCGTGAGATGCACTCTCCAGCCTATGATGCACTCTCTCCTTTTGGGATCATACTACTGTCACCACAATGCCCCTCAGTCATTGTAGTAGTCCGACCGTCAAAAGGAGAGAGTGCATCATAGGCTGGAGAGAGCATCTCACGAATCATAGGCTGAAGTCCTTCACTGTCTCCCTAAACGCGGCTACACTACTGGGTAGTATACCCGCGTTTGGTTAGAGGAAATTGCATCACAGGGGCAGGATTTCATAGCACCCCGAATTCCTCTGGCCTTAGCGGCTATACTACCCAGCGAGTAGTGTAGCCGCGTTTAGGGAGACAGTGAAGGACTTCAGTCTATGATTCGTGAGATGCACTCTCCAGCCTATGATTCGTGAGATGCACTCTCCAGCCTATGATGCACTCTCCTTTTGCAGTCATACTACTAGGGTAATCATTACTGTCTTGTCCCTTCTTTTAAAGGTTCTTAGTACCTGCCCCGCAACTCTTTTTTTGTTTATCGCTATCTGATTTTGTGTCTCGAATTTCGCATCATCGATCATTATAACCCCAAATCTATCGCTTTCGTGCTTCTCTGTATTTCCTGTCTGTCCGGAGCATTTAAAGTTCCTCATTTCTACATATCTCAAGAGCTGAAATTTCTCGGTGTTAAATGTCATGTTGTTCTCTTCTGACCATTTATATATTCTGTTTGTGTCCCTCTGCAAAGCCTCCACCTCTTTTGTATCGCTGATTTTTATGCTGATCTTTGTATCGTCTGCAAAGCATGTTACTACACTACTGGTCATAAAATATAATTAATGAAGATAGATTCTGTTCAGATCAAATTCTCTAAAGAAACATTCGATGTGAAATGGACCATTTTATAACCGTATATCACTGTTTACAATGTTATACGTGAGAGGTGATCCATGACACCGTCTTTTCTGCCCATTGATTTTGTATATATATATATATATATATATATATATATATATATATATATATATATATATATATATATATATATGAAGAACGAAACCGCTCTTCAGGAACACGTAAATTTTTATTTCTTAACACCAATAGTTTCGGCTCCTCGCGGGCCCTTGTCAATTGGTAATGACAGGATAAATAGAGAACAGAGTTTACGGTCATTAATACCGTCATTACCAATTGACAAGGCTCGCGAGGAGCCGAAACTGTATTGGTGTGAAGAAATAATTTACATTTTCCTGAAGAGTGGTTTCCTTCCTCATACTTCGTCGCGACAGCGCGTTATTTTACATTATATATATATATATATATATATATATATATATATATATATATGCGCCTTGGTGACGTAGTGGTTAGCGTCGCTGACGACGAATCCATCGGCCTCGGGATTGAGACCCGTTGACGACAGGCGGCGCGCAGCAAAACCCAGCTGTTCATCCTTCCACACAATAAAGAAAGTGGTTGGTAGATAAATGGGTACCCTGGGTGGCCTAGTAGTTAAGACACTGGGCTGCTGGTAGGACGTGGTTCGGATTCCACGTTAAACTGCAAGTCTAAGGTGGAGTGAAAAGCTTGACCTTCGTCAGAATGAACAATTCGGGCGGAAGGCAAAACCAAAGGTTAGTGTATATGGAATAACACGCAAGAGCATTCGTGGTTTTTATATGAAACAAAAATTCTCCAGTCAGGATTCGAACCTTCGAACCCGGGACCTTCTGAGTCGCGAGCGCTACCATCACACGAGGAGGGACTAAAAGTAAGAAAGCACTTTATATATATATATATATATATACATATATATATATATACAAGGTGTTCAAAAAGTTCTCGAACTGGTTATGCTGCGCGCGCGTCATGTGATGCATGTTGTAGTGTGACAGCCTGTGGCTAAAGACGGTTACAGCTTGTGGATATCGTGTTGATATTGTGTGTTCTGTCGCATTTTGTGCATTTGAATAATGGCTACTGTTGAAGAACAATGTGCATGCATAAAATTTTGCGTTAAACCGGGCAAGACTGCTTCTGAAACCCCATGCCATTCTGAACACAGTATTTGGCAATGACGCCTTAAGTCGGACAACCATTTTTGAGTGGCACAATCGTTTTAAGGAAGGCTGAACGTCGACGGAGGACGATGCAAGGGTTTTACGACCTTGCACTTCAAGAACTGATGACATTGTTGCTTGTGTTCGTGAAATAATTCGAGGGAACCGTAGACTGACAGTCAGGGAAGTCGCTGACGAAATGGACATTTCGATAGGATCATGCCACAAGATACGTAGAGAGAATTTAGGGATGCGTCGTGTGTCAGCCAAATTTTTGCCACGACTCTTGACTGCCGAGCAGAAAGAGCAACGTATTGTTGTGTCTCAAGACCTCCTTCATCGTGCCAGTCTTGATTAAAATTTTCTCAGAAACATCGTTACGGGTGACGAGACGTGGGTGTAGGGGTATGACGTCGAAACAAAACAGCAGTCATCGCAATGTAAGTGCACGACGTCCCCGACACCGAAAAAAGCACGGCAAGTCCGATCGAATGTGAAGGCAATGCTGGTCGTTTTTTTCGATTACTACACTACGGATTCGTCCCTAGAAGTCAAACAGTTAACCAACAGTTTTGTTTGGAAATACTGAAGCGCGTGCAAGACGCAGTAAGGAAAAAACGGTCTGAAAGTTGGAACGCAGGAATGTGGATGTTGCACCATGACAATGCACCCACACACAGCATTGTCAATTCAGCAGTACCTTGCGAAGCACAACGTCGTAGTCGTTCCCCAGCCCCCGTATTCTCCAGATCTGTCCCCGGCAGATTTTTTTTCTTTTTCCCAAACTTAAATTTGCATTGAAAGATCGAAGATTTCAAAGTGTGGAAGAAATTATTCAAAATGCAACAAACGAATTGAAGGCGGTCAGGAATACGGCCTACCACGAATGCTTTCAAAAGTGGAAACGCCGTTGGGAGTGATGTGTAACTGCACAAGGAGACTACTTTGAAGGGAAGAACTTCAATTAGATCGTAAGTGTTACCACAAAGTTTTTGTGGGATCAGTCCGGGAACATTTTGAACACAGCTCGTGTGTATATATATATATATATATACGATGGGCGTTCAGAAAATAAGTTTACACGGCGTATAATTTCGTAACTGAAGGACCTACATTGATTATGTTTGTATCAGGTGAATTCGTTAATCGTTGTTGGCAACACTGCACGTCGATTCGGCTGCCATCTACAGTACATTGGTTATATGAATCAGTTAAACATGGCTTAAGAATGAAATGCATAAAAGAGCACATAAACAATAAGATGCAAGATAAGTAAATTATACGAATGAACACAATAACAAAGTGATACAAAACTACTGTATTGGTGCAACACTTGAATAGGCCTACTGCGGTCTTAACGAGAGAGTTAGTTTGAAACGGTAATGAAGACACTTTTAGGGCCTACACGATTAGGCAGAGCTTGTGGAAGCACGACTTAACAAAAACACTGTAGGCCGAGTGAGGGCCGACAAGAGGCTTACCGCGACGCTGGATAACTTTGGACTGAAGACCTACGTGAAGGTTTGACCGTATTGCGTTTCGTCGAAGATGACTTTGGAGACTGCAGAGGGCCTAGGGCAATGATGGCGAACCACTGACCCGCGAGGCAATTTTTAGTGACGCACGAGCTCTTATTTAAATAAAATATGACTTTAATTTTTAACATTTTCTGCCTTTCAATACTTTCTGTCAATTTTGGGTGTAACCAGAGAACAACAATCAGTAGAAAGAGTAGAGATCTTATTCTTGCAGAATGGAACTCTGTCAAATTCTTTTGCATCAATGAAAAAGCTAGCATTAGCTCTGCTAACAATGTTTGGTTCATCTTATTCATGTGAACCGTTGTTTTTTCCATGAATTTCGGCAAATCCACCACTAGGAATCGCCTTGGCACAGATATGAGTACTGCATGTGTGAGACTAAAGACAACTAAATATAAACCTCGGATCAAAACATTAGCAGCTAAAATCCAACAAGTTTCTCACTAAAAATATTAAGTAAATAAATTATTGTGACCCAATTTCATTTTTTTTAAATCGAAAGTAACAAAAATGACTCGCCAGCAAAAAAGGTTCGCCACCACTGGCCTAGGTGAAGGGTTGACCGTATTGCGTTTCACCGTAGATGATTTTGGAGACTATGGAGGGCATGCGTGATGGAGGATGTGCTGAGGGCCTGTTGAGATACTTGTTGAGCGGGCGCCATCGAATTGTGGTGAAAGATGAGTGAAGAGCAAAGTGGGGTTTGTGGCTTGTAGCCTACTAGAAGGTTTACGGACCTGGGCTTCGAAGGGTGCTTCTGTAGTCAGACTGGCTTTGCCGGTGAGAGGATGAGTGTTGAAAGCCGGAAGAGACTTGTTGAAAAGGGGCCAACGGAAAACCCCTGCAGTAGTGATGTTGTTTCTTGCAGGATGAAATTGTAGAGTCGCCTCAAGTGTTGCTTCGTTTTTTGTATGGTTGAAGTGTGACTTGAAGGACTGAGGCCGTCTGAGGTCGAAGCAGCGCTACGTTAAAAGGGAGAATCACGAGAAGTAACGAGCAGAGTGAGAGCGAGTTTCAGTGAACTCTGGCTTATATAGGCTCGTAAAACGTTAACTTTTCGTGGGCGTTTTTGGGAAAAACACAAGCCTCCTTTTGTTTCTCTCTCCTTGAAAACCACGTGTGTTTTTCGATTCCTGATGATTCCCAAATGTTTGCGAACGGCAAGAAAGGAATTTCTTTGACTGACCTCTATATAATATAATATATATATATATATCAGTGGCGACTCCAGCTCTTCAAGACTACTCGGGCTCTTTTTAAATTTTCAAGTCTACATATGAGCCGACATTTAAATGCATGACAATAACTTAAGATTATCAATAAAATAAGTAAATACATACCTCGGTAAAAAAAATTATTTGAATTTTATTTACTTGAACAAAGTCCAAGCGTCTTGGTTTTAAAGCAAATTCCTTTAATATTCGGTCATGTAATTCCTTTTTGCTTTCTAATTCAATAAGTATTTCTTTTTCAATTGAAATCCTAGCCAGGGACGAGAGCCGTTCTTGAGCCATTGTGTTTCTTAAATATGATCTAATTCGATCAAGAACAGAGAAACTTCTTTCATTTGAAACAGAAGTTACAGGTATGGTAAGGAGGAGCTGAATCAGAAAACTTATAATATTAAAAATAAATCAGATTATTTAAGAAAAGCGAACAACCTCACATTGCGGCAAAAATCAAACTGCACCGCCGCCCAAGGCAGTTGAAGGCACGCTTATCGAAACGTAAAAAGTTACCATGTATCGCCAGAATTAAAAATTGTGCCTCTACAAGGCCGAAGGATATAAGCCCGAGTTGAAATGTTTTTTCTTTATAAAAAAAATTAATAGGAGGAAAAACGTATTTTATTTAATGAGAATTAGAAGAAGGACTATTATGTAACCGTATGCAAGCAAATAATTATTCATTAAAAGAACTTTAAATATACGATATTACTTATACTTTCTCGGGCGTAATGTCTTGCGCCCGAGTAAAGGATCTTGAAAGATTACACGTGAGGAAGGCTAGACAGAAAAATAGTAACATACTACCAGCCAAAAACCATTTTTACAATTTGTATTTAAAACTGTTTTTTAAAACTTAAATCTATAAATACACAATTTTATCTCTCATGCCCCTTGCCTCTCGGGCTCAGCCCGAGAAGCCCGACTGCAGGAGTCGCCACTGATATATATACAGGGTGTCCCAAAAAAACTATATACTCTTTATAGCATCATATATTTCATAATTAAAAAACAAAAAACAATATATTGTTATAGCAATTGCCAATGAAAGGTAAATTAGTAATCTAAGTGATCAAAATGTTATAGCGAGTTGTTTGCATATAAAATTTAATTAACTACGCCAAGTGCTCAAAATGTTCTCCGGCGGCATGAATGCACTTTTGAATGCGTCGACTAACTGATTCGCAGTCATAGACTAATGTGGATGCTGTGGTGGTCCCGCACCTTTCCCTAATTGCATCCTTAAGGTGTTCGAGTGTTGCAGGTCTTGTACCATAAACTGCATCCTTCAGGTAGCCCCACAAGTAAAAATCCAAGTAGAGTCAAGTCCGGTGAACGTGGAGGATACTCAACGCTTCCTCTTCGTCCTATCCAACGGTTAGGCAACGTTTCATCGAGGTACCTTCTGACATCACAATGATAATGAGGGGGGGCTCCATCTTGTTGAAAGTAAAAGTCGTCGTTTCCAAACAACTTCCGAACTGCAGGTATAATTTCTGTCCGCAGCATGTCGAGATATGCGGCACCGGTAACTGTCCCATTAAAGAAAAATGGTCCAACCAAACCCCTGGCTGATAAACCACACCATGCTGTTAATCCTGGTAAATTAAAATGTTTATCCACATAAACGTGTGGATTATCAAGTGACCAGTACCTGCAGTTGTGTCGACTTACTGTGCCATTCAGCTTGAAGGTAGCTTCATCAGACCACACGATTTTGTTGGCAAACTGTACGTCTTCGGCTTCCATTGACTGAAACGATTCACAAAATTCGAGTCTGCGATCAGGGTCATCTTCAGTCATGGCGTGTAACAGACTTGGAATGTAGCTTTTCCATTTTGCCGACTTTAAAATCCGGTGAACACCTGATTTGCTGATTCCGGTCTCACGGGCGCATTGCCTAACTGATTTCTGTGGTGATCGATTAAATTTTTGCAACACTAAAACGGAGTTTTCATCACTCGCACTTGATTTGCGTCGTCCAGATCTTCGCTTGTGCATATCTTGAGCAGATCCCTCTGCCTCAAACTTGTCACGGATGCTTGTAATGGCGAGACGTGTCGGTGGCTTTGTACCAAATTCCCGGATTCATTGCCGCTGGACTTCGGACACATTCTCAAATTTCCAATACCATTTCAGAACACTTTTTCGTTGCTCCAGTGTCAAACGTTTACGCAACATGGGTTCTTTTGCTGAACTGAATAAAGTTGAATGCTGTAGAGTTTGTATCGTGGAATGAGTGCGTAGGCTAAGTCCGAAGCAAGCTAGTGAGTGACTAGACTACGTTCGGTCCATAGGCTTCGCCATTACAAGGCCTTTGATAAAACAAGGCCAGGCTTAGTCGACGCATTCAAAAGTGCATTCATGCCGCCGGAGAACATTTTGAGCACTTGGCGTAGTTAATTAAATTTTATATGCAAACAACTCGCTATAACATTTTGATCACTTAGATTACTAATTTACCTTTCATTGGCAATTGCTATAACAATATATTGTTTTTTTGTTTTTTTAATTATAAAATATATGATGCTATAAAGAGTATATAGTTTTTTTTGGGACACCCTGTATATATTAGGGATGTCACGGGTACCCGTCCCAATCGGGTAATGTACTACTCGATGATACCCGACCCGATCGGGTAATGTACGACTCGATGATACCCGACCCGATCGAGTAATTGCTAAAAAATCGGGTACGGGTAGTAAAAACCAAATTCTAATTTAATTTTAATTTTATTGTTTTGCAAGTTTTCTTGATATATTTTTTGTATAATATATTTTAACAAAACATTCAAAATGACAAATCGTAGTATGGTTTGGGACTATTTTGTCATTGATAAATTAGATAATAGTAAAGCCAAGTGCTTGAACTGCACACAGTTAATAAGTCGCGGTACTAAACCAACAAATTTTGGAACGTCTTTAATACCCGATCGGGTACCCGTACCCGATTACCCGGTAAAAGCGCTACCCGTTACATCCCTAATATATATATATATATATATATCTTTCCGGTTTTAGGTCCAGCATTGGATTTTTTTCATATTTTTGGTATAGACGTAGATTTTTACCTGCAATCCGTTTCTTGGAGAAATAAACACGAAAAACGTTATGTGCGAGTTTATTACGTTTACAGGTTTCCAGAACACAGAACGGAACACAAACCAGTTTGCTATTTGCCAAACTGCGCAATATCGTTCAGCATTTGGCGCACTAGATCTTTGCCTGCGTGTCGGCGACGCCAGAGAAACTCGCAGAGATACGAGTCGATCATGGAACGGTGCGTACCACACTGGCGCTTGTTACCGCGTTTGAGTTGGTTCCACGTCGACTCTATCCGTTGCATGTGTGCTCCAGTTGAAGGCAGTGATGCCAACTTAGCAATTTTGTTGCTAATTTCAGCCACTTTTAGTAACATTTGGCACCTTTTTTAAACAGTTTGCACTTTGGTGCATTTTTAGCTACTTTGTCGTACGACTTTGGGGAGAAATTTCAAGTTACAGAGACAGCTCAGGTGAAAATCCTTTTGAGGAAATTAGCAATGTTGCATTATCCCTCATATTACCTCATTCCAATGCTGACGTAGAACGTGTATTCAGTCAAATGACATAATAAAATCAAAGCTACGAAACAGGATGATTATCCCTACGCTAAATGCTATATGAAAATAAAAACCCACTCTAATAGACAGAGTACTTATAAGTTAGACCCTTTAATGAGATTCTTGGTCAAAAAATCCCTTACGGAGTCGTGGGAACGTGTTCGAACCTAAGTGTGAATTTCTTAAATGTCTCTGGATTGGAATGTTTCCTTACTCGCCTTTAGTAAATGAAATAATGGAAGTAATAAATGTGGAAATAAATATAAATGCAACAGATGTAATAATAAAGGTAATATTATAAATTTAATAATTAGGGTAAAGGTAATAATAATAAATGTTAAAAAAATGTAAATGTAATAATAAATGCAGTAATTATGTCAAAATATTAGAATCTGTATGTATAGAACAAGAAGATAGTTTTAATTTGTGGGAATGTACTTATAAGCGGACCCTGTAATAAAATGCCCTTCCAGTGTCGGGAGAACGGTATCTAACCTAGGTGCGATTTTCTCTGGATTGTTTCCTAATCGGCTTTTTTCATTCGTTTTTCGGTTTATAAGTTCTGTATAATAAACAATAATGTAATAACCAATGTAATAATAAATTTATAATTTCTGTAATAAATAATTATGCAATATTAAATGTAATAAAATTAATAATAAATTCAATAATTATGTAAGAAAAATATAATAGAATCTGTATGTTTAGAACAGGAAGATAGTTTTAAATTTGCGCGAATGTACTTAATGAAAATGCCCTTCCGGTGTCGGGAGAATGGGATCTAACCTAGGTGCGAATTTCTTAACGGTCGGTCCCTGGACTGTTTTTCCCTCTTGTTTTGGTTCATTCGTGTTTCTGTATCCACCCGAGGAGGATGCCAGTGGGCGTCGAAACTGTCGTGGAAATAAACTCTGTCTATTAGAGTGGGTTTTTATTTTCATATTTTGACCTTCACGTAGAAAAAAGTGAAGTTTTTTGCATTTGTTAAATGCTATATTGGCAATAAGACGTCTAGGAGAATTTGTCTAAAACAATTCGTCTAAAATACAATTCGTCTAAAATACAATTTGTCTAAAATAGTTTGTCTAAAATCAATTTGTCTAATAACAATTTGTCTAAAATACAATTTGTCTAAAAATAATTTGTCTAAAATACAATTTGTCTAAACAAACAATTTAATATAATATGGCATACAAATTGGTGCCTGATGTACAATGCTATTTATTACTTGCCACGCCCCATCTTAAAAGGTTACCTCTTGTGCGGAATAGTACATCGAAATAGTTTGTCTAAAATAGTTTGTCTAAAAATAATTTGTCTAAAATACAATTTGACTAATAACTGAAGATAACTAGAAATGCATTTGTCTGCTTGATAAATTTGGAGTGAGGATGAAAAGATTGAAAATGGGTTGATTTTATTTCATAATATAATATACCTTACCTTACCTTACCTTACCTACTAACCTAACCTAACCTAACCTAACCGGGTTATGGGTTCCGGGATAACTGATTTCGATGTACTATTCCGCACAAGAGGTAACCTTTTAAGATGGGGCGTGGCAAGTAATAAATAGCATTGTACATCAGGCAACAATTTGTATGCCATATTATATTAAATTGTTTGTTTAGACAAATTGTATTTTAGACAAATTATTTTTAGACAAATTGTATTTTAGACAAATTGTTATTAGACAAATTGATTTTAGACAAACTATTTTAGACAAATTGTTTTAGACAAATTGATTTAGACAAATTGTATTTTAGACGAATTGTTTTAGACAAACTCGCCTGATTCGGGCAATAAGATATGGGTTGCAAGGAAATGAAAAATGTTGCTATGATTATGAACTGCCAACAACAGTTCTGAGAAAAATTGGTACAACGGAGGCATATAAAAGAGTAAATGAGCCTGCCAATGATGAAGCTCTAGAAGATATGACCTTTGAGTTATAGAGCAACATGGTGAGTATTTTGAATAAAGTGTTTTTATTTTTTCTTTAGTTATTAAAAAGACAGGTAAATTAAGGTTATAGAGTGTTCTTACTTTGTGTTATAAACATTAACCGCTACTGATGGGCTGCCCATCAAGAGATAATCTTGTTTTTTGTTTTATAATACCCTGTAACTACCTGTAATTACCTAAATTCCAATGAATTTTCATCTATGAATCTATGATGACTTTGTACTATTATATTGGTGTAATATATAAATTTTAACCCCTCTTCATGCAACTTTGCAACTTTTAGCCACATTTTAACCACTTTTAAAGGTAGATTTAACAACAACAAAAAATTGGAGTTGGCAACACTGGTTGAAGGGTCCACGAAGTTTTCGCTGTGGTTCACTCTTTTGTGACTGAAACTGTACCCTTCGAGCTGTTCGATGCGTTCATACGTAGGGTAGGTTAGGTTAGGTTAGGTTAGGTTAAATATAGGTGGATATTTGAATACAAGTTTTAGGCTATATCTTTTTTCGTGTTTGTTTCTCCAAGAAACGGATTGCAGAAATGGAATCAGCGTAAAAATCTACGTCTATACCAAAAACATGGAAAAAATCCAATGCCGGACCTAAAACCGAGAAGACCCATGTATATATTAAAATTTAACAACTGGTTAGGTTAACTGAATGCCCGGTTAGGTTAATTGAATGCCCAGTTAGGTTAATTGAATGCCCAGTTAGGTCAACTGTACGTCCTTGACGATTGATTAAGTTAAGTTGTGATATTTTCGTTAGTTTGTAATTCACTGGTCAACAAAGTTTTTGTCAGAGATATTTTTACTTGAACTATGTGTAATTTTTTACGTTGATTACGAAAATGAAAACAGAATTTTTCTATCACCCGCAATTTTAGAGTGACACACGAATTTACATTACTTAGGATTTGAGTGAGAATAGGAAGGGGGCGGGGTCTGCCCCTTCCTCTTCCTCTGCTTACAAGTTAGTACACGTCACTGTTGACTTTCATTTGTCAGTTACTCATTTGATTTCACTCAGTGAACATCGTGCATTTTATTCGTGATTTTCCTTAATCATTTTTTGTGTCAGTGCGTTCGTATTGTTTCATGACAGAATGCCACGCAAGTGTGTCAACCATCCAAACTGTTTCTGTTATGTGTGCAGAAAGTTAACACTTAAATTTCAAAGGCGAAATTTCACCCCTCTCGTCAAAAAAGCATACGAACTTTATTTTGGTTGCAAGGTAGGGGATCAGAACATGACGTGGGCACCTCATATATGCTGTATTACGTGTTTAAGACTTCTGACAGGCTAGCTAAATGGGTCTCGCCAAATGCCGCTTGCTGTTCCGATGATATGGAGAGAGCCGAAAGACCATTTAACGGATTGTTATTTCTGCTAAACAAATATACTAGGCATTACTGCGAAATCTAAACATATGGTACAATACCCAAATTTACCATCAGCCATAAGGCCTGTTTTACATAATAAACATTTGCCAGTACCAAGGCCACCGGAAACGTGGAGTTTAGATAATGAAATTGATGTACAATGGTAATGACAAAGCTCAACATGGTTTATTGACGGACGACGTTGATCCAATGTTTGAACCATCTTGTTCATCGACAGGGCCTCACTCAATATCTCAAGCAGACCTGAGCGAGCTTGTCTCTGATCTGAAATTGTCAAAAGATCAATCCGAACTTTCGGCTTCCAGGTTGAAAGGTTGGAATCTTCAAGAAAAAGGCACTAAGATATCTTTTTACTGCAAGTATCAAAGAAACTTTCTACCCTCTCATGAAAACCCTTGGCCAACAACATGATCCAAACGAATGGCGTCTATTTATTGATTCCTCGAAACTGAGTTTAAAAACTGTATTACTCCATAATGGAAATAAATACCCTTCAGTTCCATTAGCACATGCCATATTGCCATACATATGAAGGAATCCTACGACAATATGCACCTGCTTGTGAAACATATCCAATATGATAAATACTCTTGGCATATCTGTGGAGACTTGAAAGTGATTGCACTTTTTCTTGGTTTACAACTGGGTTATACGAAATTCTGTTGTTTCCTCTGTGAATGGGACAGCAGAGCACGGGAAAACCATTACTCAAAGAAACAATGGCCACTTCGACAAGCGTTGATTCCAGGGCATAAAAATCTCACCAGTTCATCTCTTCTTAATCCAAAAAAGTTATTTGCCACCACTACATATTAAACTTGGTTTAATGGAAAATTTTGTTAAGGCTATAGATCAAAATGGCAGGGGGGGGGGGGGGGGGATTCTCTACTTGAAACAGAAATTTCCGAGGAGCAGCGAGGTCAAAATCAAAGAAGGGATATTTGTGGTCCCGCAAATTAGATGAAACTCTAAGTGAAGTTGAAGGAGCAGCTTGGGGAGCATTTAAAGTAGTGAACACAAATTTCCTTGGAAACTTCAAGGCCGAAAATTAAGAGTCACTTGTTGAAGAACTTCTCAAGGCCTACAAAGACGTGGGGTGGAACATCGTTGAAAATTCATTTTCTTGACTCACATCTCGACTTCTTCCCAACAAACTTAGGCGATGTTAGTGATGAGCATGGGGAACGCTTTCATCAACAAATATCCACGATGGAGAAGCGATACCAGGGCAAGTGGAGCCCCAGCATGTTGGATGACTACTGCTGGACATTGTCAAGGGATGGCCCAGAGGCGAAATACAAGCTTAAATCATCAGTAGCCACATTTTAGGTGAATTCAATATGCATTTTCTACTTTGATATTGCAATTACGCCTATAAATTAGTTCAAATTTAATTTTTGATTCACTCAATATTGGTGGGTGATAGAAAAATTTTGAGGCCATTTTTGAACTCAGCGGTAAAAAACCTATAAGATCCACCCATTTTTTGTTCATGTGACAAATAAAAAGTTCGATTTTGTCAACCAGTGAATTATTTTTGTAATATTCCAGTCTTCCATTCTGTTCCTTTCATGCTTTAAAAGTGTCACAACGTATATAGCCTAGGTCTTTGCGCGAACTAAAAATAAGATGACCTTATAGCCTACGTCCAATTTCAGCGCAAATTATCGTCAAATTTTTGAAGAAACGACAAATATTTTTTGTTTTTATTTATGTTCATAGCTGTTAAATTAAATAAATTAAATTTCTCCTATTCAAAATTATTAATAAAAAGTTAAAATAAATTTTAAAAATATTAATTTCTCTCATTTCAATGGTGCCCATAGAACGGAAAAGGTCCGATTGGTCATTTCTGTTAACGTGACAATCTCTGCAAACATACACATACCAGTTAATTTAAATGGACGAAATTCAAACGTTAAAGGGCTGTAACGTTTTTATTATTCATTTATCGGAAAAAATTATATATTTTCGAAATCAGCGTAAAAAAGTACACATGATGGTAATAATTAATTTTAATTCTAGTGGTGGACACCAAACGGAAAAGATCCTTTTTGTTTCATGACTTTGTGCCAATATTTATTATTATGAGATACACTCAAGGTTATATAAAGCAAAGCTTTTATCATTAACTCATTTTAATGTTAATTTCATTCCACAAATATGTTTTTATTTTAACATTTTGTACTACCTTTCACATTTTTTATATTTTACAGGTTTTAGAAACACTGAACATGGAAAATTATTTCCGAAACGTCTGTACACTGAGTGTACAGTAGGGTGTATCATGCTCAATGAAGCGCGAATTTCAAGATTGGCAGTATGTATTCCTATGTAAAATTAAATTTTAGGAGGGGTTTGTTTTCTTGAACTTTTGCTAAAAATCACGTTTAAGTGTTCAAATTTCCACTTTTTCGTTTTCTGGTTATGTACAGAACAGCTCTTGTGCAGGACATACACTGTGGTACAAATGTAACAGACCGGTTTCTCACCAAACAAAACCATTGTAACAGCTGTTATAGGCTACTAGAGTTTCACTGTGATTATTTTCTGTTTCAGATACAAAGCTTGGTGAAGATTGTGTAGCCACCAATTTAGTGTGTAGCGTCATGAGCGATCTGGAGGCACATTTCAGGTTTTGTACAATCAACCTTGCTGATTTCAGAAAAGAAATAAAAAAATTTCTGCAACAAGCAGAACACCTCCTTTTTCGCATGTAAAAAATACAAAATTCTTGTTAATTACAGTTGGCAACACTGACTGACATGGTACTTCTGGCAGCTTTCTAATTATTCTCAGTGAGTCATCCCCTGGAATTTCTTAGTTCTACGCTAGCTCGCTTGAGAGAAACAAGTGTTTTTTCTGTGGATGGGGTGTTCAAAAACCCCAAGGTACTAACGAAAGGTGCGTTTTGTGATATATACATTATACACATTTCTTTGTTTTGTTGTGTTTTACATTGTTTATAAGTTTGTTATATGTCTTAGGGTGTGTATATACCTATGGATATTTATATACATAATACATATGTGTGTACAGTATATTTTTGTATATATATTGGTAAACTTATTGTTTACCAATAAACCAAGCTGTTACAATGAGCACGCAAAGAACACGGGGATTTGCCAACCACATTGTCTTTGGTTCTCCACTATCAGAGCTTCCTCTGTCTGAACTTCCAACCCGTATACAAGTTGCAAGGCATTTCCTCTTCTTGAAGGAGAACAAGTACACCAGCAACAGGGAGATTCTTCCGGAGGTATGCCAAACACTCATTGACCTTTGGAATCGAGCTAACATTCCATCACAGCCAATCAAGAATGTGAAGACCAAGCTGCTCCGATTGATGGAAAAAGGCTCACAAGCATCGAAGCAAGGCAAGCAGGCCACAAAAACCAAGAAGTTCGAGGAAAGCCTGAATCAATTGTTTGACAAAGCTGTCTGCCAATGCGATGATCTGTCTGCATGCCACTGTGAAAAAGAAATGAAAGTTCCACGACGAGAGCATGCCTTTCTGATCGACCAGAGAACCACGCGGATCATGCAGATCAGTCGGGTGGATACGAATGTGACTCAGATGATGGAGAGAAGGAAGTCAAGAGAGGATCGGATGCAAGAAAGACAAGAAGAAAAGAATAGAATAGAAGAAAAACGGAACGGCAAGAGGTAGCATCCTCTGCAGATGTGGTCGAGTCAGCTCAAGCAGAAGCAGACTCCAGTGGTGAAAGTGTTGGTGATGAGTGGATGGGTGATAGTGCCCAGGAGGACAGGAACATCACACCGATTCCCACTGTTGCTTTGGAAGCTGACCGGTATGGTGTATCGAACAGGGCTGCTGCAGCTATCAGCACTGCAACATTGGTTGACTATGGCATCATTAGTTCTGATGTCAGATAAACGTAATTGACCACCACAAAGTATGGAGAGCACGGCAGAAGGTACGGAGGGATCTGAAGGAAGCAGTAACTTACCACGATGTGGAAGTCACTGCTTTATTTTTTGATGGGCGGAAAGACATGACACTTGTCAAAGAGAAAAAGGGGAACAAATGGTTCAGCACAAAGAAAGTTGAGGACCACTATGTGCTGGTCGGAGAGCCTGGAACCTTCTATCTAAGCCATCTGACACTGGAACGAGGAACTGGCACTGTCATTGCGGATGGACTTCAAAATGCGATTGAAGAAATGGGTATTGCAGACAAGATAATTGCAGTGGGAGCCGACAGCACAGCCACAAACACAGGGCACAGAAGTGGAGCAATACACCTGCTAGAGTGCCGCCTGGGTCGCCCCTTGCACTGGTTCATCTGTAGTCTGCATTTAAATGAACTCCCACTGCGCCACTTGTGCTAGGAACTCATCGGCCCAACAGAATCTGCAACTCAATGGAAAGGACCAATTGGCAAAGCTTTGGCCACATGTGAAAGTTTGCCACTTTCCTCTAGAGGAATTCAATGTATTGCTGATGGCCACACTCTCCCGGATGTTGACCTTACTGAATTGAGTCGTGACCAAGCCTACCTCTACAGAATGATGAAAGCGATAAGGACTGGTGTCATTAATGAAGATCTACGAGAGAAGCCTTGACCAATCTCCCATGCAAGATGGGTTACAACTGCCAGCAGAATTTGTCGGCTATATGTGGCGATGGCGCAGCCAAGTGATGAACTGTATTCACTCACACAGTTTGTCGTGTGTCACTATGGACCCATGTGGTTTAGCATCAAGTGCCATTCAAGGTGCACAGGTGGCCCAAAACATTTCCTGGAGCAAATCAAGCTGCTACGATTACTGCCACCAGCTAGCAAGACTGTCACATGGCCTGTGATCCAAAGAAATGCATATTGGGCTCACCCTGAAAATGTTCTACTGGCAATGCTTGCAGATGCAGATCAAGCAAACCGGAAATTGGCCATCGATGTAATCAAGACCATTCGACGAGCTCCCAAACCTGCTCAACAGCAAGTCAGAGAATTTCGGCCACCAAAGATCAAACAAAGTGCTCAGAATTTGAAAGATTTACTTCCACCAGTGGAGGAGTGCATAATGGAACCACCACTCACGAAGCAGTTCTCTGTAGAACGCTGTGTTAGGATGGTAACTGAAGCGTCTGGGGCAGTGTATGGAAAGGATTCAAGAGATGGTTACATTAGAGCAGTACTTAAATCCCGTGACTTTATGCCGTCATTCAAAACTAAACAAGATTTTAATGTATCATTTACTAAATAAAACTATCTAATCTACCTACCTACCTACCTACCTACAGTGTATATGTTTATTCCAAAAATAAATTTTTCTATTTTTCCTGAAAAACAGTACATTGTAAGGGGTCAAATGATAGCTCAAACCCTAGGAAAGCAAGTGTCCAAAAGTTATGGGTAACTAGCAATTTTTACGATATTCACATGCGAAAAAGGAGGTGTTGCACTTGTCACAAAAATTTTTGTTCTCATTTTTGAATTTAGGGAGGTCAATTGTACAAAACCTGAAATGTGCCTCTTGATCCGTTACACTTTGCCCAATGACGCTAGCCACCATGGCTAAGCAAGGACGAAAGACCAGAAAACGTTCTGGTTCAAAGCTGGGTGATCTGGTGGGTCCAGGCAAGCAGTTATTTCCCACAGAAGTTCCAACCTGGAGAGCTGTGTTTCAGAGAGGAATTCTCCTCCAGGAAGAGAAGCTGCTTCTGGATGATATGAAGAGAGCTCAGTACCCTCTGCAAGATTTGGCTAAGGACTTGGCATCACTCGTACTGGCACAGTGGTGCAAAAGCAATGCCAAGTTCATTCCTCCTGTGATCATTCAAGAGAGATCTATTGCCAGGAAGATTCTTGTCAGGTGGAATAAAATGATTGACCTAGTGAATGGCAGAGTGAAGGCTGCAAAGAGAGAGAAGAGAATATCTGAACTTGATACATTGTTTGACATAACCTGCAGACATGATATCACTCTCTGTGGAACTGAAGCATCTGGCTGCTCTGGCTGTGCTGCTGGAGTTCATGTCAACTGTGACTGTTCTCTGCCTCAGAAGATTCCAAAGCTAGAGCTAGAATGGCTCCATTACCAGAGGATCAAAACCTCAGAAGTTTCTGGCTTCCGGATGGCATCTGTTGATGTGAGGGAAGCAGTGAAGCAGGTGAAGGCTGGTAAGAGGAAGGAGGAAGAACAGAAGGCAGCTGAGAAGTGAAACAGAAAAGAGGAAGAAGAAAAGGTGCTACTTCTTAGAGCTGATGATGGTGGTGATGATGATGAAGATGAGGTGACTTCCTTGCAAGAGTCTCCAGGCAGAGCAGCTCCTACTGCTGACACAGATTTTTCCAGTACTGCACCAAGCACAAGCTCCAGTGTCAACACTGGCAAAGTCTCCACCTCTGCCAGGAGGAACTACATGGATATCGCAAGCACTGCTGCGGTTGCAGTCAGGTTCAAGGTGGCAAACACTCCTGCAGCAGCCATTGCAACTGGTTTCTTGCAAGATCTCATCAAAGCTGGCCATCTATCTGCTGATAAGGCATATCTAGCTGTTGACAGGATGAAGATGTGGAGGGGCAAGGAGTCTGTAATAGGTGCCTCGGTGGAGGCCCTGGAGAAAAGGACAGAGGGAGAGGAGATCAAGGGAATTTTCTTTGATGGAAAACAAGATAAGAAGACAAAGATCATGAGGTACAATGAAGAAACTGGCAACTTCCATCCTGATATTACAACTGAAGAGCACTATAGTGTTACCTGGGAACCTGAGGGGAAGTATCTCTTCCATTGTGCACCAGAAGAACCTGAAGGAAATGAGAAACCTGCACTGAAGATAGCTCAGGCTCTGTTTGAGTGGATTAGTGTTCATGGTGCTGAAGATATTATTGTGGTCCGTGGTGGTGACTCCACAAACACAGGACCTGATGGAGGAGCCACCACTCACTTGGAGAGACTGCTAGGTCACAAGTGTCACTGGCTGATATGCCAGTTGCATATTAATGAACTCAGCCTCAGGCACACGATCATCAAGCTTGATGGTCTCTACACGCACAAGTCTGGGTTCAGTGGCCCAATAGGAAACATTTTGGAGAAGATCAATGGCATACCTGTCAACTTTAGCTTCAAGGCTCTGCCAGGAGAAGAAGACATAATTGAACTGCCAGAAGACATTGTACAGAACCTTAGCACTGACCAGAAGAACTGCAACCTACTGATCAAAGCTCTCAAGACAGGAGATTTGAGCAAGGAAGTTGCTGGTCTGAAGTGCGGCCCACTGAATCAGTCACGCTGGCTGACTACAGAGGCTCTGTTGATGCTGTGGATGAGGCAGCATGGTCTGAAGTGGGAGGTGTTGAAGAAGCTGGAGGTGCTGCTGAAGTTCTTCCTGGACTTCTACTTCAAGATGTATTTTGAGATCAAGGTGAAGCACCACATGAGGTATGGACCTCACCATAATGGGACTGCTGAGAAGCCAGACCTCTGAAGTCAGGAACATAATCACTCATGTCATAGTTCGTGGAGCATATCATGCTCACAGTGAGAACCTCATTGCCTCTCTCCTGTGCAATGAGGATGAGGAGAGGGCATGGGGGTTTGAGATGATCAAGAAGATCATAGGTAAGTCTGAGTATGGAGACATGAGTCTGAAAACTCATAGAAACCCTAAACTGAATTTTAATGCCACTTCTCCAATTACTCTGATTAATTGGGATAAGGAGAAACCGTATGAGCCACTCATCACTTGTAAGATGTCAAGAGGAGAAATTGAGGAGCTTCTCAGGTCTCCACTTGAAGTTGAGAACTCCTCAGTTCACACTCAAAGCTGTGAAAGAGCAGTCCAGGAAGTTTCAGCTGCAGCTAATGCAGTGTATGGGAAAGAGAGAAGAGATGGTTTTGTTCGTGCTAGGATCGATCACAGAGAATTGTTGCCAGTTTTCAAGTCAAAGCAAGACATTATGAACATGTTTTAGATCTCTACAAGACCTACTGGACAAATCAAGATGCTTTCTGAAGAAAAATCTCAAAACATTCAGTTGAACAGCATATTATTACAAGCTGGGGGTGGAGAAAGGATTTATACAAATATTAAAGAATTGCAATTGTAAAAAAAAAGGTCGAACGTCAAAAAAAAAAAAAAAAAATTGGTGGAGGCGTTTCTAAAATAAAGAAAATGCAAGACCAAGAAAGAAGAACAAAACGATTCTGCTTGATGAAGAGAACAGCGGCGAAATGTGGTGTAAAGGAGACTATAAATCATACAATTCCTTAGTTTTGGGCCATTTTGGGTGATTTTGGTTATTTTATGGGTTATGAACCACTTTGCCTGATCTTAAATGGGTCCAAGCCTTCCCCTAGAAATGCTTAAGGGTGTATGTGAACAATATGGAACATATGGCGGTCATTTGAGGCTATCAAGTCTTTGAAATTGGCCAAAAATCCCATTTTTCGACAAAAAAGTGCGATTCTGAACACTTAATGTGATTTTTCGCAAACGTTGCAGAAGACGAACCCATCTTAAAATTCAATTTTACAAGGAATGCATACTGCCAATCTTGAAATTCCACGTTTTTAAATATTCGACCTGACCATGATACACCCTAGTGTACAGTACATATATTAAACAAGAGTGATAAATATTGGGGTTTTCCTGTGTAGGCTTAAATCGCTTCCTCAGAAGCAAACCTTTAAATATATACATATATACAACGGGACAGAAAAATAAAAAGATTAGCACATGATTAACAAGAGTTGATTAAAGGCAAAAGGTATTTTAACAGGATATTGTCAATTTTATATATTCCCGCACTATTATTGAAATTATTTTTAATATTGATAAATGCACATTCTAGAATATTCCTTTCAATTATATCTGTGTTTAACGAGTGCTTTTGAACTATCCCACTTGATATTAAAGCACTCGTTAAAAACAGATATTAATGAAAGGAATATTCTAGATTGTGCATTTATCAATTTTAAAAATAATTTCAATAACAGTGAGGGAATGTATGATATTGACAATATCCTGTTAAAATACCTTTTGCCTTTAATCAATTCTTATTAATCGTGTGCTAATCTTTTTATTTTTCTGTCCCGTTGTATATATGTATATATTTTCGTCATCTCGCCTTCTCCCTTCATTCCCTGACGAGGTGTACCTCTGTCTTCTGAATACACGAAATGCCTTGGAATCATTTCTCTTTTTCCTTATATATATATATATTATATATTATATATATATATATATATATATATATATATGCCTCAAAAGCAAACTAAAAGAACCGACTTCATTCAAAAATGTAAACAGAGATTACAATTGACGTGAAGGGTTCCAGTTATCCATTTTCATTGTTCTGAATCATTCGTACACCAGAAATCGATTGCGGTCAATTATTGTGTTTAATCTTCCTTGTCAGGGTTATGGACAGCTCTTTAATTATTTATTCTTAACATTACTGGTATAAAAAGTAATAATCAATGTAGCCGTAATCTATCATGTGTTGGTCTGTGTATACTCAGTGTATTATGTGTTAATAATGAATAGAAACAATTAAGTTGTGTAATGCCCTTGTTAAATTTTGCAATAAAATTTTGTGAAATGTCATTCACTATTTTTGGGGTTCGATTTATATCGTTCTCGACTCTCTGATTCAGTTGAATATTGACTCATCATGATGCAACAAGTATCCTTGTTTAAAATTCCAAAACTATTTCACTCAAGATGCTTTACAGCTCTTTTCTCGTGTCTTCGATTTTGTGGTGCATTTTCATACTCTTGGTCATATGTCGAGAAAAGTAACCAAATAAGCACACCGGACAAAAAATTAGTCACCCCTAATAACACCGATAGTAGGAAGTTCAAGGTCACACAGAGGGCGCTGATGTAGCATTGGTAAGTGACAAGTAGCGGTGACGTAGCACACAGGATCAGATCTGTTTCTTGAGGTGGTGAAGAACAAAGTGTGTGTTGGATATAGTCTGCAAAATGGGTCGTGAGGCAGACGTTACTCAGTGGCAAAAAGGAGCCATCGTGTTTGGCAGAGCCCACGGACACAAAATGTCTGAAGTAGCCCAATTTGTTGGTGTGTCAACGCGTACTGTCCAGCGAGTTTACAAAGAGTGATGTAGTTCGCAATCAACTGACAATCGACGGCGTAACTGTGGCCGGAAAACAATTCTCGACAATAGGGGCCGCCGCCATGTTTCTCGTCTAGTAACTGCAAATCGTTTTCAAACCAGAGAACAATTGCTCCAAGAAACCAATGAGGTTCTCCAGCGACCAATTTCCGAACGGACATTGCGACGAGAACTGCATGCGATGGACATCTGGAGCAGGGTACCACGGAAGAGGCCGCTGTTAACAGCAAGTCACAAATTGGCACGTTATAAATGGGCTCAGAGGCACAAAAACTGGACTGCGGCAGATTGGAAACGTGTAATTTGGTCCGATGAGTCCCGTTTTTGTTTGTTCTCCAATGATGGGAGGCGACGAGTACATCGCAGGTCCAATGAAGCCTTTAATCCTGAATGCGTCGAAGGTGTTGTTCAGGCTGGAAAAGAAAGTGAAGCGCAGGAATAGACACCCACGGACTCTGGCGGAACTTCGGGACCGGCTGATGAACGAGTGGCAGCAAATCGATGTTCAGTACATGCACAACCTCGTAGAGTCTCTGCCTCGCCGGATTCGTGCGGTTATCAAGGCCAGAGGCGCCGTCACACGTTATTAGGTACATTCTGAGAGGGGTGACTAATTTTTTGTCCGGTGAGCTTATCATCAATCTCAACGTTCAAGAAACTTCAGTTCCACCGAAGCTATGTGGCATTATTCATTCGTTCGATATCTTTCATCGCTGGAACGTATTTAGCAACCATCGTACTGCATAACTCCGTAAAGCTACTAAAACAGCCTAATATAACCACTTTTAATATGTGCTATCTGACAACTGTCTTTTTGGGTATTCTATTACATGTCGTCTGCTACATACACATTTACCCCAATGACAAAAACTTAGTGAAAGTACTGATGAAAATTAACTTCATCCAGATGAAAATCAACATTCCCATTGATTCATTTTTCCAGAAAAGAATCATGTTAATTGGATATGGGATTAATCTCTTGATGGCGATGATATATATTTTCAGTTTGTTCATTGACGATGAAACGAGATCCTTTCTTAAAAATAAAATCACTCAGATGGTAACTTTTACTTTATTTAGTTTAATTTGCCTCCTCTACGCAAAATTGCTTAATTTTGTGAAGAAGAGTGTCCATCAAATTGTGTCTCCGTGCTTTCTCATTGCAAACGGCGTAGCATACGAGGGATTGTGCGTCGATATTTACAGGAACCTTTTGAAGATTAGACAACTGCAAAAACGGATCGCAGCTTACTTCAATTCTTTCATAATTCTAAGTTTATTCTATAATTCCATAAGAATAATTATCATGACATTATGCTCACGCTGACATCTTTTAAGAACGACAATTTCTTTCTCGTAGTTTCCATCATGAATAATGTTCTAAATATGGTAACTTTAACAGACGCACCCACAGGACTCATTAAAAAGGTTAGAAGCATATATATATATATAATATATATATATATATATATATAATATATATATATATATATATATATAATATATATATATTATATTATATATTATATTTATTATATATATTATACATACATACATATATATATATTATATATATATAATATATATATATATATATATATATATATATATATATATATATATATATATATATATATATATATATATTGTATCCTCATTGGTTAACTTTAATTAGAGTCTAACATGATTCCCTTCCAGGTTCAGGAAAGATACGTTTTTAAATCTCGGTTTGTATAAAAAGTTGGAAGTTATAAAGCAGCAATGGAGGTGTACGCAAGAAATCTCAGGATTTCTTCACTCGGATTCAAGTAAATTAATACTCACTTCAGTATAGTTGAATTAATATATCCCACAAGAAGAGAAGCAAAAAAAATCAGACCTTTCTGACTTCTGTTGATGTGTGAAAAATATTTTGTTTCATCAAAATCAAAAATGAAGATTGTTCAAGATTTTTTTTTTCTGTTTCTTTTGGAAATGTTTAAAGACCTGAAATTAAAATAATTACAGCTTGGAAGTTTTTTAGTGTCACCAAAAATTGGCCGCAGAACGTTCTTGGAGTGGTCGCAGACATTTTATGAGGTCTGGTAAAAGAAATTCCTCGAGAAAATTCATTTTAACAACTTCGACAATGCAGGCTAGTTATGATGTATTGAAACGAGGTCAGTGTTTGACATTTTGAAGTGTTATTGGTTGATGTAGTAGGGAGAAGTTCCCTTGGAAAAAAAAAAAAAATTTAAATTGCATAACACGGATTAAGTGAGGAAGAGTTGTGTTTCGTCACGATTTCTTTTTCTCTTCCTTCTCTTGGATAGCTGGGTGCAGGTAACGGGTGAGGGCATGATGTGGAAAATCTGACTTCTGTTCTTAAGTCCTGTTTTCACCCATTTCCTGTAGAAGCACTTCATTATTTTGTCAGCGTGATAGCTCTGCGTGTACATAAGTGTAAACATGAAGAGTTTAGCTTTTACCCCTCTCTTAATCCTTTTGGGGCTTGCCCAGTGGTGAGCTGCCAAAACTTTAACAACCGGTTCGCTAAGCTGCCAAAATTTTAACCACCGGGTTCTGTATAAAAAAATTCTGAATTCGGCAATAAAAAATTGACAACCCTTCCCACCCCACCCTTTCGCAATTTTAATTAAATTAATTATCTCGCTATTTGCCTTTTTCAAGTGTCTGCATTTTATGATTCAGCTAGGTATTAATAACTACATGACAATTAATTAGTATAGTTAATTAGAGAAATCAGAAAAGAAGAATTATTTTATAAAAACCGATGAATCATATTATCTACATAGTTAAAATTAAATTGCTCAGTCAACTTTAGCAATAATGAATTATAGGCAAAACATAAATATCAATACATCTATGCTTTTAATTTTTTTTTTTTTTAAATTTTAAACATTTTTACGTACCTTATTATTACTTATTACGGTAATAATTTCCAAATGGCTTCTTGATTTTCTCCGTAAACTGTCGTTTTGAATACACGAACTCTGGTATCTAAAGCGGATTGATGACTTCTCATCCATGATTTGACATATGTTAACGGGTTCCAGAAGCTTAATGGTTTCCCCAACAAATTGATGATCATAAAGCATATGTGTTTAGTTGTTAAACTTGCTCTTCTATCACTACAAATAATATTCATCATCGAAAAACCTCTTTCTGCTTCTGAGAGCTCTCTTCAGCGTCCAGCAAAAAAGTTAACAACCGGTTCTTATTTTCAAAAAGATTTTAACAACCGGTTCGCGCGAACCGGGTCCAGCTCACCACTGGGCTTGCCTGAATTGGGTCATGGGGTCTCTGATGGACCGATATCTCGGTAAACAGTTGTGTAAATATTTCGTATAAAACCAAAACCATATGTCCGAGGTTTTTCTGACGATACCAAATAGTTGATGCACGATCGCCACAAGTATATTATTGGTTAGTATATAGGGCGGTGCTATCTAGGATACGATCTCTATGTGTGAAAAACGTAATTGTAGATCTAGCTTATATATTTTCCTTTCCTGTAAAATTTTCTTGGGTCGAAGTAGTTTTTCAACCTTTTTCCTTACCCGCCTCTGGCAGAGAGGTAGCAGAGGGTGGGAAAAGACCTTTACACTTTTCTATTCAGTTTTCTACTGCTGTTGAAACAGTTAAAAAATTAACTTGTTTAATAACTGGAACATCCCCGAGTGGACTGAAAGGTCGGTCTCTCTCTCTCTCTCTCTCTCTCCACTTCTATCTCCTCTCTCTCTCTCTCTCTCTCTCTCTCTCTCTCTCTCTCTCTCTCTCTCTCTCTCTCTCTCTCTCTCTCTCTCTCTCTCTCTCTCTCTCTCTCTCTCTCTCTCTGGTAGGTTCGACCGAAGGGATTATCACCGAGATCATGTCTCTTGCAGATGATCTGAAACTTAAGACAGACAGGGGAATGTTGATGGGTATTTTACCGCGGATGAATGCCAGTGGCCATGCCCTCAGTAAGGTCATTGACATCAACGAGAGGGTGCAAGACTTGTGCGTCCCACTGGACGTGAGGTTTGTTGACCCCTTCGATGCGTTTTCTGGTAGGTGGGAACTTTATCAGAGGGATGGTGTCCACTTTAATGTCAAGGGTAAAGGTGTGCTAGGCGCGCTGCTCGACCGGCACCTATACCGTATGGTGAGGTCAAGCCCGGGGATTGATGACGGACCCGCACCGAGGAAAGATGATCTTGAACCGCTGGCGGACGTACCTTCATCTGAAGGGTGCGTCCATGTACAGGTGGGTGACCCTCCTTCCCGTTGGAAGGGGCTCAGGCTCCTGCGGAAGTTGTCCCCTCGTTGGTGAGGGGCTCTTCAAAACCCGACAACCCTGGTTGTTCGGGAGGAAACGAGTCGTGATTGGGGGTGGTCAGAATAGGGAAGGCTCCACGGGCGCATCCAGCCTTCTGGGCTGACCGTCTTCCAAAATTTGAAAAGTAAAAAATGCGTACGGAACTATTGTAAATCGTGAAATTTTCGCCAGCACAAGTACATTTTCAAGTTGCTATAACATATTTTTAAATGAAATGAAAAACATAAAAATAAAACAATGGAAAATTAAATCATATTTCTCAAAATATTTTATAATTAAATATTATATATATTATATATTATTAAAATATCATATAATAAAAAAATTCACTGGAAATTCTGACCGTCTTCCGGAAGACGGTCTAAATCCGCCCCTGGGCTCCCTCCGTGCAGTGCTTTTTAATGCTAGGTCAATTTGGAATAAGTTTTGCGAGCTACGGGCGCTCTTTGCATCAGAATACCAGGATATCGTTGCTATCACCAAGTCCTGGATTCATACTGGTCCTAGGACTACGTTGGGGAGTTCGAGATTCCCGGGTATAGAATGTTTCACATGGACCGCACCCGTGAGGAGGGGTACTAATATACGTGAGGGACACGTTGAGTCCGGTTGACTGCCAGTTCCGATCGGAACGGGAGCTGCTTGGCGTTGATCTGAACGTGGGAGGGACGAACTATAGGTTAATTTTGGTGTACAGACCTCCGCATCTCCTCCTCGAGGAGGATACAGCCCTGTACACAGAACTCCGTAGCCTGCTAGGGGACAGGGTGTGTGTGTAGTTTTACGAGACTTCAACTGTCGCGGCATAAACTGGGAAGACAGGTCTGCTGATGCCGAAGGGAGGAGGCTAGTTGACTTTGCTGATAAGAACTTCCTCACTCAGTGGGTCAATGGGCCTACACGAGGCGAAAGCGTTCTAGACTTAGTATTCACGACCGAAGACAACCTCGTCACTGGCCTCATCGTTGACGAATCGTTGGACGGGAGTGATCACAGTCTGATTAGGTTCTGTGTCTGCGTCCCTCGGGTGAAGCGTATTAACTCGAGAGGCAGTAAGCTCGATCTACGGCGGGCGGACTTTGTTGGCCTCCGGGATAGCGTAGTTGAGATGGGGTTAGAGATCGGCTGCGATATTGAGGGAGTGTGGAGTGCATTCCGGGACCAGTTTATGGTGCTGCAGTCTCCTGCCATACCCTCAAAACCGGTCACCCCTGCTTCAACGCAGCCTAAGTGGTTCAGTCGGGACATCGCTTCGGCTATCCGAAATTGGAAAGCTGCGTATAGGAGGGCGAAGGCCAATCGTTCCCATGACAACACTGAGGCGTAGGTCCGCCTATGCAGGGAGGTCAAGGCGAAGGTTAGGCTAGCCAAACGTAACGAAGAACTCCGAGTGGCAAGCCTCTGCAAGAGGAACCCTTAGGAGTTCTTCAGTTATGTTAATAGTAGGATCGTTAGGATCGTTGACTATTTGGATTCCTACAAGCTGCTTGGGGACTCCCAACATGGGCTTAGGCGGCATAGGTCGTGTCTCACCAACTTGCTCAAGTTTTTTCACGTCGTGTGGAGTGAGTACGATAAGAGTAGGGCGATTGCTATACTTTATCTCGACTTTCAGAAAGCCTTTGATAAGGTACCTCACCAGTGGCTAATGGCCAAAGTCCGCGTGCTGGGTATCGGTAGAGAAGTAGGTAGCTGGATTGAAAACTGGCTGAAGAATAGGTGGCAGAGGGTTGTGATTAAAGGGGCTAGCTCGGGTTGGGCCTCGGTCACTAGACGTGGGTCCTCAGGGTTCCGTTTTGGGGCCACTGTTGTTTATCATTTACATAAATGATATCGACGGTGGCATCGTCAGTAGGATCGCCAAATTCGCTGATGACACCAAGCTTTGGGCCAATGTTGGAACGCCCAAAGCGATCGAGCAACTACGTGCAGACCTACGTAGGATAGGAGAGTGGTCCGAAAAATGGCAAATGCCGTTTAACTTGGGTAAATACAAGGTCATACACATTGGCTATGCCAATCCCAAGTCGGACTACATACTGGGGAGTAATATCGAGGCCACTGATTCGGAAAGGGACTTAGGTGTGCTAATAAGCAGCGACCTTAAGTTCACCAAACAGTGCGTAGAGGTGGAAAAAAAAGCCCAGAAGTTGTTGGGTTATATCAGGAGGCAATTTCGATTCCAGAACAAGGAGATTGTGCTCTCTCAGTACAATTCCCTGGTTCGGCCGCACCTGGAGTATGCTGTGCATTTCTGGTCGCCCACCCTCAGGAAAGATATTGACAGGCTGGAGCGAGTCCAGGCGAGGGCCAAACTTAATCCCTTCCGTTAGACATATGGACTACAATCGACGCTTACGCGCCCTGGATTTGTTTTCGCTGGAAACTCGGAGGCTGCGCGGTCAACTCATCGAAGTTTTCAAGTTCTTACACCGGTTCAACGATGTCGATTTTAGAAGCATGTTTAGTTTAAATGATAACTCAACTCACAACAATGGTTAGAAGTTGGATTTGAAACGGTTTATCACTAGTTCACTAGTGTGTGTGGGAATTACTTTACTTATAAGATCTGTGACACGTGGAACAGGCTACCTTCAGAAGTTGTGAATAGTTCCTCTGTGGATCAGTTCAAGAAAAGGTTAGACCGAAACTTGCACACTATTTGAGGGTGTTGGAATTTTTCCCTGGCACCCGTTGCCAGTGGTACCTCCTCGGTATGGGCCGCAATGCCTTTTGAGGTGCTTCTCTCTCTCTCTCTCTCTCTCTCTCTCTCTCGAAAAACAGTTTTCAGTCAGGAAATTCATTTCCCCGTGACGTGGGGTTGAGTATGCCGCATGCGTCACCTATAGCTCGAGCAGTAATAGGGTAATCGGCCGACTCAACCCAACCAAGGACTCAGCAATTGGGGGCCTCACCGCTCACAGTCCACCATTGTATGCACTGAGCTAATGTACTTCCCAACAGATTTCAATGGACTAAAAAAATTTATGGAAGGATGTGAAGTTTTATCATCCAAGCATACAAGACACTATTATTTAAATTAAACAAAACCTCGAATTCACTCGTAACCTCGTAGCAGTTCCGTGCGTTGGTCTCTCTTCACACGAAGGTCAAGCTGGTGGCCCCGCCTCTAGGCCTGGCTTGGTGGAGAAGCGGTTGCTCTCTTGTGCTCTCCACCGCACATAGCCAGGTGCATCCCGCTCATCTGGTATCATCCTGAGCGAGGCATTTATTCTTCTTTTGAAGATTCCAACTTTGATTCCTGTCACGTTTCTGAGGTCCTTTGGAAGTTGGTTAAAAAGTCTTGGACCCCTCACAACCAAGCTGTTTTCCTTCAGTGTTGAGGAGGTCCTTCGTCGGTCCTTTAATTTGGAAACACTACACATTCTCCCTTTCCTATTTTCCAGTGTTGTTTGAATGGTAGTTGGGTTTAGTTTGAGAAGTTTGGTACCAGTTTTTCGATCATTTTCCATGTATGTATGGTGTTTCTCTCTCTTCTTTTCAGTGAGTACAGATTTACTTTACGCAGTCTTTCCCAGTAGTTGAGTTCTTTGCAGCCATCGATCTTGGCTGTGAAATGTCTCTTAATATCTTCGTTTATTAATTTCTTCCTCCTTGTATGGGGACCTCAAGACTGAGCAGTACTCAAGTTTTGGTATGATTAGTGTTTTCAATAGGGGAATCATTAACGTTTTGTCCCTTCTTTTAAATGTTCTTAGTACCTGCCCCGCGACTATTTTTGTTTTGTTTATCACCATCTGATTTTATGTCTCGAATTTCGCATCATCAATCATTATAAGCTTCAAATCTATCGCTTTCGTGCTTCTCTGTATTTCCTGTCTGGTCATAAAATATAATTAATGAAGGTAGATTCTGTTCAAATCAAATTCTCTAAAGAAACATTCGATGTGAAATGAACCATCTTGTAACTGTATATCAGTTTACAATGTTATACTTGGGAGGTGATCCATGATACCGTCTTTTTTGCCCATTTGCCCATTGATTTTGTGTGTATATATATATATATATATATAGTCATTCAAGAACGAACCAACTGCATTTATTTTTCAATAAATGTTTCTGTATGTGAGTTACAATAACCATTTTTTATGCAAATCAAATATGAGGTCCTCTCATGAAGAAGTGGCTAAGCAACAAAAGTAAAAAACGCCAGAAAATACAATTAAACGGTGTACCCATTTGAAAGTGACATAACTTTGGAACTTTTGAAAATATTTCAATATTTCCGAGAATTTCTAGCCCCACCTCACCACACCTGAATAAACCCACGAAATCCCTTATAAGGTATCACAGCCTCACCACAGATCACCCCACTGATCCCTCCTCTTTCCAAATAATAAACCCCACCCCTATCAACAACAATCAATTAACCGACCTCCACATTTTTGAATCGTCACATTTTCGGAAAGTTAAACCCGCCATAAACGATTACAATTCCTCTTTCGACCTGGTAACCACAGGATAACATCAGTTTTGTAATTTTGTAATTTTTCACTTTAATTTTTTAAATCTTTTAAACTCTTAAAGTTTTTGTTTTATGACTTTGTGCCAATATTTATTATTATGAGATACACTCAAGGTTATTTAAAGCAAAACTTTTATCATTAACTCATTTTAATGTTAATTTCATTCCTCAAATATGTTTTTATTTTAACATTTTGTACTAACTTACCTTTCACATTTTTTATCAGTATATTAAACAAGTGATAAATATTGGGGTTTTCCCGTTTAGGCTTAAACCCAGTGGCGGTTCCTCATATGGGCAATATGGGCAGCCGCACAGGGCGGCATTTGTGGAGGGGCGGCATGAGCGCCTGCAAAAAAAATAAAAATAAAAATAAGAATAAATAAATAAAGAAATAAATAAAAATAGTTTATTTATGGCAGTTGTGCAATTTAATTTGTATTTTTCCTGTTCATAGTATCATAATTACATTCTCTTAAGTGAGTTATTCTATTTACGTGATGAAGGATTTGTAAAATTCAGAAATTTGAGTCTTTGTTTTGGTTCTGAAGTTCCAACAATTAGTCCAATAAAAAGTTATTTTGTGAAAGAGTTATGTCTGTCCTTTATTTTGGGGGGATTCGAATGTGTGTGTGTTGGCGAACAGGGGGGGGGGGGGGCGCTGAAGGTGAGGTTCGCCCAGGGCGTCATGTAAGCTAGGACCGCCACTGCTTAAACCGCTTTCTCAGAAGCACTTAGAAAGCACTTAGAAATAAGTACAGACTTTTAATTTGCTCTCGCTTATTTGTAAACAGAAGTTATATTGCTTCGCCTGAAAAGCAAACTAAAAGAACCGACTTCATTCAAAAATGTAAACAAATGAGAATTGACGTGAAGGGTCCCAATTATCCACTTTCATTAGTCTGAACCATCCTTACACCAGAAATCGATTGCGGTCAATTATTGTGTTTAATCTTCTTCAAGGTCATGGAGAGCTCTTTAATTAATTATTCTTTAACATTACTGTTGTGTACATTAATAATAATCAATGTAACTGCAGTCTGTCATGTGTTGGTCTGTTAATAATGAATAGAAACAATTAAGTAGTAAAATACATTTGTTAAATTTTGCAATAAAATTGGGTGAAATATCATTCACTATTTTTGTGGTTCGATTTATATCGTTCTCAACTCTCTGATTCAGTTGAATATTGACTCGTCATGATGCAACAAGTATCCTTGTTTAAAATATCGAAACTATTTCGCTCAAGATGCTTTACAGCTCTTTTCTCGTGTCTTCGATTTTGTGGTGTATTTTCGTACTCTTGGTCATATGGCGAGGAAAGTAACCAAATATCATCACTCTCAATGTTCAAAAAACTTCAGTTCCACCGAAGCTATGTGGCATTATTTATGCGTTGGATGTCTTTCATCGTTAGAACGTATTCAGTAAAATTCGTGCTGATCTCGTCCCTAAAGCTAATCCAACAGCCTTATATGGACACTTTTCATGTATGCCATCTGATAAATGACTTTTTGGGTATTCTATTACATGTCGTCTGCTACATACACATTTACCCCAATGACAAAAACTTAGTGAAAGTACTGATGAAAATTAACTTGATCCAGATGAAAATCAACATTCCCATTGGTTCATTTTTCCGGAAAAAAATCATATTAATTGGACATGGGATTAATCTCTTTATGGCGATGATATATATTTTCAGTTTGTTCATTGGCAGTGAAACGAGACACTCTGTTGACGATAAAATCATTCAGATGGTAACTTTTATTTTATTTAGTTTAATTTGCCTCCTCTACGCAAAATTGCTTAATTTTGTGAAGAAGTGTGTCCATCAAATTGTGTCTCCGTGCTTTCTCATTGCAAACGGCGAAGCATACGAGGGATTGTGCGTCGATATTTACAGGAACCTTTTGAAGATTAGACAACTGCAAAAACGAATCGCAGACTTCAATACTTTCATAATTATAATTTTATTCCATAATTCCATAACAATAATTATCATGGTATTTATGCTTACGCTGACATCTTCTAAAAAAGACAATTTCTTTCTTGTAGTTTCCATCATGATTAACGTTCTAAATACGATAACTTTAACAGATGCACCCACAGGACTCATTGAAAAGGTAAGAAGCAGAGGCTGTGTGTGTGTATATATATATATCCTCATTCCCTGATGAGGTGTACTTGTGAATACACGAAAGGCCTTGGAATCATTTTTCTTT
>JAJOZX010002736.1:0-42500 GCA_023014485.1 Bathynomus jamesi
TTCCATCGCAAAAACCGTAGACATACACCATATCTGCATATTCGGCATGTGTGAAGGTGTGTGGCATTTTAACACTGCTTCAAACACCAAACAATGTCACTCACAACAGTCAGCTGTCGATTGGCTTATGTTACATGCTTACATTACAGATTACATGGTTCAAGGTTATAGGGGAGGGAAGGGGGAGGAAGAGCTGCGCGCGCATCAGATTCAAACAGCTCTATCTCCGTAACCATTCAGATTAGACACATGTTCATATGAACTTTTTTTCTCACAATGACCGATACTATCACCTCTCGAAGTATTGACCTTTCCTCCTGAAACACCCTGTGTATATATAGAGTTACCATATTTATAATTGTTGTATTTAATGGTCAATTTGTAACTATGTATGATGCGTAAATATGTACTATAAGGTATAATGGTAATTACCGTTATTTGATAATAGTTAGTAATGAATGCTTGGCCGAGGTCACCAGATCTTTCAGATCAAAGTAATGTTATTAATTAAGTTATTAATTGGGTTGATTGATAGATTGAGTTTTCTTCCTTTATTTAACACAAAATAAATTGATTCGAATGATTTATGAATGCGACAGAATTGTTGGTTGTTTACACTGGAAATACTGTAATGTGTACACTTGAATTAATGCTTACAATATGACAATTAATAACGCACGGCAATGATAATCTTTATATAAAGTTAAATGAGTGATATTAAAAGGCCAATGAGACCTTGCACGAATGATGTTTACATGATGGTAACGCGTGGATCACTAGTTGGTGTTCGAAGAACGAGGAGACGTTGAGGCGAAGGTATGAGGACATGCCTTGAGTGGATTCTCGCGATGTGACGTTATCTTTTGCTCGCTTGGTATGACGTCATCTTTATCGAGTTTGGTTTGATGAGCTTGCTAATGTTGACGTACATTGCATTATTGCGTAGGTTGTTTGCAATCGACTCTGTCAACTTCAGTTGGCTGCTCTCTCTCTCTCTCTCTCTCTCTCTCTCTCTCTATATTATATATATTATATATATATATATATATATATATATACAGTATATATATATATATATATATATATACAGTGTGTGTGTGTATATATATATATATTGTATATATATATATATATATATATATATATATATATATATAGAGAGAGAGAGAGAGAGAGAGAGAGAGAGAGAGAGAGAGAGAGAGAGAGAGTGTTTTGTGAAATTAATAAATGGATGACAGAGGTCCTAAATGTCTTTAGTTCCAGTTTAAGACCATTATTTCTTGTCGGCTTGGCCTTAAGTGAGAATAAGTTACTGTAACAAAGGGATACTTGTTTTAGTCGTAGAGTATAAGAATTTGGTAAATAGTAGGAGCTTAGATGATTTCATATATGGCTGGTTACTTTGTTAAAAGAGTACTTTATTCATTTTATTAAAATATAGGAATCTGTCATGCAGCAGAATGTCTTTCTATACGATCTACAGATCTACAGAAGCTAAGGCTAACAAGACACCTATTGTTGGATTTATATGTGTACTGAATATATGATTCCCCAATCCGTCTTTACCCTGCCTATGATCTCCAATCTTTCAAATGCAGAGTACTTCGGCACCTCAAACCTTGAACCTTGTTTTTGGTCTTTTCCTGTATGGGTGGGGTATTTTGCAGGCAGTCTCCCTTGGCCCCTCCTTCCACCAAAAAAAACCCTGGTAAATATGCTACAATTCAGAAAGCCCTAAAAGGTTTTGACTTTCAATTTATATTCATTTCTTCTTGTAATTGACTCTTTATTCCATGTATACATGGAATGATAGGTTTACATAAATTCATGAATAAGTATTAATTGAAATATACGAACAAGCAAACTTGGTGTACAAGTTTTTATATAAATTGGGTACCCTAAATGATCACAATAAGTATTTTGGCTTTATTTACACTTATAAAGTTGGCTAGCTTAATCTCTTTGCTGCTCAAGTAGTAAATCCGGGTTTTTTTTTATTTTGGTTATTTAAGCTAGTATGTTCTGGGATAAATATAGAGTTGTTAATCAAATTATGTAAAATTCACTGTGCTTGAAGGGCGCTGCAATGTGTCTGTTCAAACTGTTAAAAATCATTAATTTTGGGTGAATACGGTAGCTATGAGATGTATGGAGAAAGATTTTATCATCATAATTAGTAGTAAATAGATGGTAAATAGCGTATATTCTCAACTTAAGTTATGTAGGCTGGTTTGATAGTGCTAAATAGTTTTGTGTTAATTAGGTAGGATAGGCTACGTCTACCCTTTAAACCATTAAGCCTACTTACGGGCATACCGGTTATAATGCTTGAGAACTTTTTTTCGTTGAAATAAAGTCCGTTCATTAAATAAATAAATAAATTGCCGTCTCTAATTTATTTATACCATTTTTTAAATTCATAAAAGTTCATGAGGTTATAAATAATAAACCAAACAAACTCTGAATGAAGGATTCGAATCTTTATAAACGTGTCGAGGAATTCCTACATCCCCGATTTCCTTTTTGGCTGCATTATAAATTATAATTTCGTCTTCCAGTAATAGTCCGGTTGCACGGGGTGGGAACCCTGCATTGTTTGTTATAAAGCAAATCTTGACATATTTTGAAAGCTTATCCACCCCATTCAAGAATCCATCGGGTGTACATCGGCCATATTGAAAAAGCCAAGCGGGGGCTTGGCTTTTTCAATATGGCCGCCATTTTCCAAGATGGCTGGCGAAACTGAAAAATCCCATATCCTGGTCAATACCTGATGGACTTTGATGATCTTGGTGTGGGTCAAAACGACTCCCAAAGTATCTGCAACCCCTCCAGATCGACTCATCATCCTAAAAAACCCTAGAAATGACAAGATCATCAAAATCCAAGTATTGACCAGGATATGGGATTTTTCAGTTTCGCCGGCCATCTTGGAAAATGGCGGCCATATTGAAAAAGCCAAGCGGAGGTCAGGTGTACACCCGATGGATTCTTGAATGGGGTGGTATAAGCTTTCAAAATATGTAAAAAAAATTTTTTATAACAAACAATGAAGGGTTCCAGTAAAATCAGGGTCTGTGCTACCCGACTATAAACTAAATTAAGTTTTAACGGCTGTGGGATATTATATATATATATATATATATATATATATATATATATATATATTAGGGTGGTTCTTATTTTTCGAAATTGGAAATTTCACCGTCTCACCCCCTCAACATATTCCATTTAACAGAAAAACAAAATATGCAAAATCTCAAGTAATTATAAATATTCTTATTGGTGCCGCACAAGGACTCAAATTTAGTTAATTATTGAAACATAAATGTACGATTTTTTTTATTAGCGTTCCACTATAAGGGCAAATAACAGCAGTTAAAGAAGAGCATAAACTAAAATAGTCATTGTCTACTGATTAATTAGAAACTGAATTGAACTAAACATTTTAAGAATGGAAGCATAGTAGATTTGGCCTAGTAGGGATGATTGCTTATGAGGTACCCTTAAATATTAATTGATTTTTAAAAAAAATTCTTTAGTACACGTTTTATATCAATAGGAAAAAAATGCGAGGGAAGAAACCCCGAAATTTTATATATTTAATTTTTCCTATACATCTAAGAACCACCCAATCAACCAAAATTTGGGGGTCTCACTCCCGCATTTTTTTTCCTATTAATATAAAAAGTGTACCAAAGAAGTTTTATTGAAATCAATTAATATTTAAGGGTGCCTCATAAGCAACCATCCCTACTAGGCCAAATCTACTATGCTTTCCGTCCTAAAATGTTTAGTTCAATTTAGTTTCTAATTAATGAGTAGTCAATGTCTCTTTTAGTTTATGCTCTTCTTCAACTGCTGTTATTTGCCTTATAGTGGAACGGTAATAAAAAATTTGTATATTTACAGTATGTTTCAACAATTAACTAAATTTGAGTCCTTGTGCGGCACCAATAAGAATATTTATAATTACTTGAGATTTTGTATATTTTGTTTTTCTGTCAAATTGAATATATTGAGGGGGTGAGAGTGAAATTTCCAATTTATAAGAACCACCTTAATATATATATATATATATATATATATATATATATATATATATACATTATAACTGCAAACACGCAGTATAATTAACGTAAAGAACGACGCTTTGTATAGGAGACTTATCCGCGCAAGATGAGAGCGAAAGAACGAAACAATTGAAAAAATGAGGTACCCACCCGGGAATCGAACCCGGGATCTTACGATTGCCGGTCAGACATGATAACCACTACACCATAGGCCTCACCCAAACAAATGCTCGTAATTCCTCGCTCTCATCTTGCGCGGATAAGTCTCCTATACAAAGCGTCGTTCTTTATGTTAATTATACTGCGTGTTTGCAGTTATAATGTATAAATGTTACGGCATGCGGGAGTGCCCCCTTGGGCATTGGTTTCTGCGCGTATGTAGAGGAATTACGAGCATTTGTTTGGGTGAGGCCTATGGTGTAGTGGTTATCATGTCTGACCGCAATCGGAAGATCCCGGGTTCGATTCCAGGGTGGGTACCTCATTTTTTCAATTGTCTCGTTCTTTCGCTCTCATCTTGCGCGGATAAGTCTCCTATACAAAGCGTCGTTCTTTACGTTAATTATACTGCGTGTTTGCAGGTATAATGTATAAATGTTACGGCATGCGGGAGGTGCCCCTTTGGGGCATTGGTTTCTGCGCGTATGTAGAGGAATTACGAGCATTTGTTTAGGTGAGGCCTATGGTGTAGTGGTTATCATGTCTGACCGGCAATCGGAAGATCCCGGGTTCGATTCCCGGGTGAGTACCTCATTTTTTCAATTGTTTCGTTCTTTCGCTCTCATCTTGCGCGGATAAATCTCCTATACAAAGCGTCGTTCTTTACGTTAATATATATATTATATATATATATATATATATATATACACGTTAGTTATGAGATACAAGGAAACTGTTTAAAGGAGAAAACGGTACTAGGCGGCAAATGTAGGGGTTACTGCGTGAAATCGAGCGGTAATAAATAATTAGATATGGCAACAATGTCTCTCGTTGCAGATAAAACGTTAGGGAAACTTACATATACTTTAACCTCTTCGCCGTTATGTTATTGAATTTATTGTTAAGAACTCCAAGATCTATAAATGGCTTCCCGTAAGCTATTTGTAGTCAATAAGCAGCCCTTGTGTACTTGTATAATCGAACGCAAATACAGAAAACGTCTAGGTGGAAAATGAAGGGGTTACTGTGTGAAATTAATAACACTGGTATGCATCAATTTTGCTGTCAAGGGTTTTGTAAGTGATTCTTATAGAGTTTTTCCTGCTGATTTCGAATCTGCAATCCGGTTTTCTCAATCAGCTCAGGTTATCCGGCTATGGCCTCATAAGTAAAATAGAATTTTTCGTGATTTTGTCAAAGCGGAATTGGAACAGTAACATCTATCATCACTTGTTTCACTTGTATAATATCTTTTTTTACTTTTCAGGCATATAGATAAAATATTTCATAATGAATAGAGCGTGTAAAAATTATCCCAATAGATTCTGCTACATATGTGGGACGGTTACCATGCCAAATAACCAGTCCCAAATCACTAAATTTGTGAAGACAATGTATAGAGCATACTTTGGAATTAAGCTAGGGGACCAGGACAAAAATTTCGCCCCTCATATGTGCTGCAAGACGTGCATTGAAAATTTGAGAAGATGGAGCAAAGGCAGAGCGAAATCTTTGCCTTTTGGAATTCCCATGATTTGGAGAGAAGGAAAGGATCACGTGACAGATTGCTATTTCTGCATGACAAACCTCCAAGGTGGGCTTATAAATTTATTTTTCTTAAATATTTTGAAATCCTCGTATGAAACTTGACATAATATTCACCATAATGTAATATTCACCATATATAGCATAATATTCACCATAATAGTAATCATACATTTACATATACATATTGTTATAGAAAATACATTTACACATACATATTGTTATACAAGTTACATTTACATATACAATGATTGTATATTTTCTTTCTTTTTCATTCATATTGTCCCCGAAGGGACAATATGAATGAAAAAGAAAGAAAATATACAGACTCCATCGACCTATTTCATATCTTACAGACCGCAGCCTTCCCTCACGAGCCGCCACTGTCTGAATGCTTCTTCTATTTCATATGCAAGTTTTATATCCATGTTTCTGTTTCTATTTTCAGGAGTTAACAAGAAGAATAAACACATTGTTGTATACCCTGACATTCCTTCTGCTATGAGACCTGTACCCCATGGTCCTGGAATTTCAATACCCGACCCACCTCAAACCCTGGACTTCGATGATTCTGATGATGAATCAATGACCAATGCCAATGACCAGTCCCAGTCGTATATACTGTACCTCAAAATACCGCTTCAAATGAGCCGAGGCCTCTCAACCAGGCCAAACTTAATGATCTTACCAGGGATTTAGGACTTTCTAAATTAGCTGCCGAGATCTTGGGCTCACGACTTCGAGAGGACAACTTGCTGGCTCCGGGAACAACATTCTCCTGGTATAGGAAACGAGAGGAAGAATTCCGCAAGTTTTTTGCAGTGCACGAAAATACCTCTTCCTTAGTGTACTGCTGCAATGTTGAGGGGCTAATCGAATCCTTGGACCTGCCATATAACGCATCAGAATGGAGGCTATTTATAGACTCGTCTAAACGAAGTTTGAAAGCAGTACTTCTCAACATTGGGAATAGGGTTGCATCAGTCCCTGTAGCACATTCCGTACAACTTACTGAGAGCTACGATAACATGAAAATTTTACTGGATGCTCTCGTATACGACCAACATAACTGGAGGATCTGTGGAGATTTGAAGGTAATACTAATATCATAAGTAAACTATTGCTATTGACTATGTTTTTTTCCAAAGGTTATTTGAGAGCGTATAAGAACACTTAACTTCCCCCACAGAAATGATACAGTCCAATGCACAGATTTTTTTATCTGATAGAACAAATTCTCTAAATTCTTTAAATATTTTCATTTTTTTCAGATTGTGGCATTTGTATTGGGAATGCAAGGGGGATACACGAAATACCCATGTTTCCTCTGCAAATGGGATAGCCGAGCGGATGAGAAGCACTATGCACAGCGTGAATGGGCATCCAGAGAGAATTTTGAACCTGGGTCGCATAATGTCGTTTCAGTGCCCCTTGTACCACCAACAAAAATTTTGCTCCCACCACTTCATATTAAGCTGGGCTTGATGAAAAATTTCATCAAATCAATGAATAAGGAGGGTTCAGCATTCCGATATCTCGAGAGTAAATTTCCTCATATATCTGATGCTAAACTAAATGCTGGGGTTTTTGATGGTCCTCAAATTCGAACTTTGATCAAGGATACTCAGTTCGAAAACGCAATGACTCCAACTGAGAAGAATGCCTGGCAGGCATTCAAATCAGTTGTCACTGATTTTCTTGGCAAGCGTAGAAGTCCAGAAGATCCGTTGTCGAAAACTTGATGGAAGCTTTCAAAGCTCATGGGTCGCGCATGTCCATAAAAATGCACTTTTTGTGGTCCCACTTGGACTATTTTCCTGAAAATTGCGGGGATTATAGTGAGGAACAGGGTGAACGATTTCACCAAGATATCAAAATAATGGAAGAGAGGTACCAGGGAAACTGGGATATCAATATGCTGGCGGACTATTGCTGGTGTTTGAAGCGAGACGTGCCCGAAGAAAAACACAGACGGAAAGCCAAAAAAACTTCATTCCTTCCTCAATAAACTTTTTTCCATATTCATTGTATGAATAAAAGTATTTATTCACACAATGTTTTCATTTTTCACGAGTGTTCTTATAATATTACTCGTATCTACAGTGTTTAAGCTAAAAAAATCAATAAATTTTGGGATAAAATTGGACTTATAATAAATGGCCAATAGAAAAAAAACCTGACCTGATTGAGGAAAACCAATGTCATTTTCGAATTCAGCATGGTCGAATTATATAATATGAGTTGAAAAAACCCTCACAGCAGACAAAAAAAATTCATATGCATACCAGTGTAATTAGATAACTTATAGCAACAATAGGAACGAGGTACTTCCCAGGAATCGAACCCGGGATCATCCAATTTCCGGTCGGATATGCTATCCACTACACCAAGGTCCTCGATCAATTAGAAGTCGTAATTCTCCTACATACGAGCGGAATCAAATGCCTTGAGGGGGCACCTTCACATGCCGTACATATATACATTTTAACTGCAAACAACACACAGTATAATTAATGTAAAGAACGACGCTTGTGTAGAAGAACGTTCCGCACAAGATGAGGAAGGAGAACGAACAAATGAAAAACGAGGTACCTCCCAGGAATCGAACCCGGGATCATCCAATTGCCGGTCGAATATGCTATCCACTACACCAAGGTCCTCGATCAATCAGAAGTCGTAATTCTCCTACATACGAGCGGAACCATCCCTCCTCATCTTGTGCGGAACGCTCTTCTACACAAGCGTCGTTCTTTACATTAATTATACTGTGTTGTTTGCAGTTAAAATGTATATAAGGGGTTCGAAAAACCCTTAGCCTCCCCATTTGCAGCTTACATGTTTACTTATATCGAAATAGTTTTTAGTGATTATAAAAATATATAAAATTCGTTATTTATTGCAGGTATTAAAATTACTCTAGCTGATAAAGTGATAATATAATGGCTTCTCAATTAATTGGTGATTCGAAGACGCAACGTGTGATAGATCGCATACGAGCAATAACATTTCGGGAAGCTCGTGATGCTGAAGCCACCTTTATAACACGTTCATGGGTTGCCAAAAAGTTACGAAGAAGTGAGGACTTCGTCAAAAGAAATTGGAATAAAACTTTGGATGAATGTGAAATGGATACAACCAAATCTGGGCGCCCAAATTTGCCACTCTCTCAGGAAACAAAGGACATCATTGAAAGCGGTACGCGTAAGCGGAAAAACAGCTGTGCTAAAATTTCTAGAGAGATCGAAGTGTTGAGAGGAAAGATCGTTAGTGGTGAGATCATTCGACTGTACCGTCATAGGCAACGTTTAAAGCCTTGGCATGAACTTCCAAAGCCAAGAAAAACTCAACTTAACATCGATGACAGAATGTGGTTCGCCCATTATCTTGAAGATTGGGATGTGGATGATTTCATACATTTAGCTGTCTCCGATGAATTTTTTGTTTACGTAACACGTCGGCCTAACTACCAAAATGATCGAGTGTGGGCCACAACACCAGATGAAATCGATGACAATGAACATTATCGCGAATTATTAAAAAGTCCAGACTGTGTTGGTGTTTGTTTTGTTCACTGCAAAGAAGCTCATGTGGGTGCTGAAGCCAAATGGTCAGAGTTGGGATGGACAGTATTTTCATGATATTATTCTATCCCAGCATGTCATTCCTTTTCTAAGAAACCCAAACAATGTTATGGATGTCGATCAGGTCACACTTCTGCACGATAAGGCCCCCTGCTTTAAGGCATTAGCCACTCAACAGTTGTTGCCGAACCATGAGATCGATTTCTTTGGAAATGAAGAATGGCCAGGAAATTCTCCTGACCTGAACGTCTGTGAACACATTGGATCAGTTATAAAGGACAAGGTTGAATGTCTCTTGTTTCAAGAACCTGCAGCAAATCGATTTTCGAAGGATACAATGACGCAACACATTGAAACTGTTTTAGCAAATTTGCGTAACGATCAAGATCTATTCACGTCACTTTTGGCAAGCTACCCAAAGCGAATTCAGGCTGTCTTGGAAGCCAATGGCGGGAACACCAAGTTTTAATTGTTTCTCGTTCAATGCAGGATTAAATTCTCTTTTGTAAGGTATATTTAGTTTTACTGTACCTCTAATGGTTTAGGCCATGGGCATGGGGGCTAAGGTTTATTGGAGCCCCGTATGTACGGCATGCGAAGGTGCCCCCTCAGGGCATTTGATTCTGCTCGTATGTAGGATAATTACGACTTCTGATTGATCGAGGACCTTGGTGTAGTGGATAGCATATCTGACCGGCAATTGGATGATCTCGGGTTCGATTCCTGGGAGGTACCTCGTTTTTCATTTGTTCGTTCTCCCTCCTCATCTTGTGCGGAACGCTCGTCTACACAAGCGTCGTTCTTTACATATATATATATATATATATATATATATATATATTATATATATATATATATATCAGGGAGAATTGTGTTTTGCATTAATAACTGTAGATAAAGTTATTAGGTAGGACCTGTGTCTTGGTGCATCTGACAACTTTTTCGACAACTGATGGTAACCTGATTAAAGAAAGTATTATAAACTAAGCGTACAGTAAATTATAACCACCCATGTATTAAAAATGATTTACATAAATTCACTAGCATATTTTGATTAACGTCTTTATAAAATACGTTTAGAAAAATGTTATTGGTTTAAAGACCTCGCTGGCAACTTTTTCACACCAGCTGGACACTTAGCTTCTAAATTCTCACCCATTATAGGGCAATTATTATCCTGCTCTTGCATACGTGTTGCCATTTACTAAAGAAATTAAAGAAATCTATTTATATATATTTTCCCTGTGTATATTTGCCTTTTAAATATTCGTGTATTTATTTCTGAAGTTAATTGACTGAGCTCGCCGATTTTTTATATAGTGAAACATAGGATCCGTTCAAAAACAGGATATTTTTATAGAAAATGAATAAGTTAGCCCTAAAACTAAAATCTAGTTTTATTATAAAATTATATTAATATTTCTTATAAGATTTAAAACTATATTTCTAGATTAAGGCAAAAATTTTGTTTTTGCTTTAAATTTGGTTTACCTTGTTTCAGTTTTTGTTTGAAAGAACGACAGGATTCGAATGCATCACGACCCTGTCACGAGCTTGACAATTATATTATCTGGCTATTTTTTAAGACCTTACCGGTCTAATAGCTGGTTGTGGGGCTGTCTGTGGTTGTGATGTATGGCATGTATTTTTGATATGGAACTGTGCATGAAGTGGTATGTGAGGTATTATAAGGGTTTGTATCTATTTTAATAAATAGAACTGTTTTAATTCACCGTGTACGTTATGTGCTTGTTGAGATGGGGCTATGTGTAATTGCGAGGTATTCTAAGGGTTTGCGTGTATTTTTTGGGATAGAACTGCGTTAATTCACCTTTACGTGTGTGCTTTTGAGGCAAAGCGATGCTAATTCTAGTTTATATGTACGTAAATAACTGTGTACGCCCTATACAACTGGCTGTGAGGTGAATGGCTGTGATGCTGAAGACACCATTATGCGCTGCTCCGTGGCTACGAATGGATGGACCTTCTCTCTCTCCTTGTGTTTTATTTTAGGCCACCCACATTTACACACCCCATACATATAATATATTTTTTTTTAGGTGAGCCTGAGTAGCCAGGTTAGGTTACCCTTTGGAGTTCACATACACACAGCTCATATATATATATATATATATATATATATATATATTTATATAAAAGAAGCTTTTCTATACATGCATACACACCCATACATATATATATATTTTTTTTTTGTGGGCCTGAGCAGCCAGGCTAGGTTATCCCTTGGAGTTCACATACATACAGCTCATATCAATCAGGTTGTAACATAAATTCTGCTCGATTAGAAACGGACGATAGATAATAGAATAACCTCAAGATAATGTGAAATAGTTTTAGAAATGTTGCAAAATACACGCGGCGACAGGTTCGCACATGTTTTATCACGATACAGAATGACTTAGGCTAGTGTAGGATTAGTCTAATGAATATTTTCTCTGGTGTTTTTCATACAGTTACAACGCCACCCCTACGATATTACAGTAATTGAAAAACATGGAGCCCACGAAAGCGCATATTCGACATGTGGTGCTGTATGAGTTCCATAAAGGATCTAACGCTAGTGAATCTGCAAAAAACATTCAATGAGTTTATGGAAATGATGTTGTGAGCGAATTGATGTGTTGGAGATGGTTTGAGAAGTTCAGAAATGGAGACTTCAGTCTGAAAGATTATCAACGAACAGGACGACCAAATGAATTAGATGAAGAGTTGCTGAAAGCAACAGTGGAGTAAAACCCAACGGTAACTGTAAGAGAACTTGGCCTGCAACTCGGCGTTAGCCATAGGACCATTCATCGGCATTTGAAGCTGTTAGAAAAAGTAGTAAACGGTTGGAAAATGGGTTCCGCATGATTTGTCACAAGCGAATCTTCAACATCGAATCAATATTTGCACATCACTGCATTCTCGGCAACTGCAGGCACCGTTTTTAAATCGGATCGTCACTGGGGATGCAAAATGGGTCCTCTATATAACAATATTGAGCGTCGACATCAGTGGCTTAGCCATGAAACAAAGCCTGAACCTCAGTCAAGGAATGGATCCCATCCAAAGAAAATTTTGCTATGCGTTTGGCGGGATATGCAAGGAATTATTAATTTTGAGTTTCTGCCAGATAACCAAACAATCACAGCTGAAGTCTACTGCCAACAACTCCAACGATTGAAGATGGCATTACAAGAAAAACGTTCTGCATTAATTAATCGCAGAGGTGTTCTATTCCACCACGATAACGCGCGCCCTCACACTGCTCGAATCACCACTGCCCAATTGGAGGCATTTGGTTGTGGAAAAATGTCTCATCCACCTTATTCTCCGGATATCGCACCTTCAGACTACCATTATTCAGAAATCTGCAACACCACCTAGATGGACAAAAGTTGCAATCCAGGGAAGCTATCGAAAACGAAGTGATCACTTTTTTTTAACTCGAAACCACGGGATTTCTTCGAACGTGGCATAAAAAAACTTTTCTACAGGTGGGAGGAGTTTATAAAAAAAGAAGGAAATTATATTGATGATTAATTTGTCATTATGTCATTTAATTTTTGTTCTGAATAAACTAAAATTCGAGCAAATTTGTCCTTATAAGTCCTTTAATTTTTGTTCGGAATGAACTGAAAAGTCGAGCAGAGTATATGTTACAACCTTTTATATATATTATATATATATATATAATATATATATATATATATAAACACTCTCATCATGTTGCATGCAGTGTTGCATTGCAATGTTGCACTCTAAAATTTTGCAGTAAGACTACTTAAGAATATAAGCGAGACACATTTTGAACTTTAAAAAAGGTTTAAATATTCGTTCACCGACATACGTTTTGCTGCTGAACACGACATTTACGTTTATAATTCACGCTAGCGGAAACTTATTAATATCTTGAACAGTGACATAACTGTTCTTTCAGTCTTACATTGTAACAATACCTTCCTTTCAAAATCGGGACAGTTAATGCTCGTTACAAAGGAGGGTACCAAATATGACATTCCGCTGAGATAGCCATTTGCTTCACAGAGTCGAATGGCGCCCCTTTGGCGCTAGGGGCCTTTTCTTATCTTTTTCATTTCTTTTCCAAAAAGAATTTGAAACCTCTTGTTCGCCGAATCCTTTCCGTCGACAATCGAATATGAATTGGACAGATGGAAAAAGTTCCCTTTTTAAACTCTTATTTAGAGTCTCAAAATTTATGAAATAGAATGAATTTGGTTTCAACATTCCAAAATTCTTAACTAATTATGAAGTGTCGTTTCGTTAATTCAATTTGGTTTCATAATCTTAATTCAAGCCAAAAGTATCGCTTGACGAGAGTCCAATTTCTCAGTGCAAATCACACCTTACTTCTATTTCATAAATTTGAAGAATGGATGTAATGCATCACTGAATGTATGGCACTGCCGGACACATGGCACTATTGGTTCTTTGTTCTTATTTACAATATTGGGGGTTTCTTTAAAAACAGCAGAACATACTGTAAAGTCAGTGAGGCGTTGCGTATGTTCGCTACAATACTTTATATATATATATATATATATATATATATATATATATATATACTGTATATATATATATATGATAAATAAAACCACGAGGGAAAGGAAACACAGAGTGGTGCTCAAGCGCTTTCGTCTAATGACATCCTCAGGAACACTGAAGTAAATAAAGAGTTCAAGACTATATATAAGTTACAAAAAAAATATATATATAGTAAATAAAGAAATAAAAATTGTGGGAGGAGCATACACATTTGTAAGGAAAACTACCAATTTTAGCACTTTGCCCGAATTCAACACAAGCTCAAATGGATTGTTTACAACCAATTTTATAGATAATGCCTAAATGATATATAGGTCACAAAAAAAATAAAAATAAAGAAATAAAAATAAAAATAAATTGAAAAATAAAAATTGTAAGAGGAGCATACAAATTTATAAGGGAGCATTACCAAAGGTTTAGCACTCTGCCCTTCTTGTTTAAATCCATTCTGAACGAATTCAAAACAACGGGATCGAGTTGAAAAAGACCTTTGTTCATGTTAAAGTTATTTGTAAGTTGAATAATAGCAGACTGAAAATATTTCTATTAACAATGTTGCTAGAGTGAAACAAAACTGAAGCATTATTTCAATCAATACAATGGGATAACTCTGACAAATGGACAAAAAGGGCACTGGATGACTGTCCCGTTCTAACGGAATATTGATGCTGTTTTACACGCGTGTGCAAATCCTTTCCCGTCTGACCAATGTAAAAGGAATCACATTGTTTACAACCAATTTCATAGATAATGCCTGAATTATTGGTAGGGCTATTTTTTACTATGATATTTTTCACAATATTGTTATATGAAAATACTACATTAATATCCAAAGTTTAAGTACATTAGCAATGCCTGAAAATCTGGGAAAAATGGAAGTACTAAAATATTCTTTGACAAAGTGCGAGTGTTATTATTCACACGATAGAAGGTTCGTTTTGCCTTGTTAAGACAAGATTCCATAAACGCAGGTGGGTAGCACAGATCACTTCCAATACCGTTGATTTTTTCCAATTCGGCATCGATGTATTCCGGACTGGCGATCCTAAGAGCGCGGAGAAACATTGAAGAAAATATGGTCTTCTTAATGGGGGGTGTCATGTCCAGAGTAAAAGTGTACGTAGGACATATAAGTAAATAAAAAATAATTAACTTACTACGTTAAATTCTTGTCTCTATCAATTTATATATATATATATAATATATATATATATATATATATATATATATATATATATAACGTAAATAACGACGCTTGTATGAAGAACATTCCGCGCAAGATGAGGAGGGAGAACGAACAAATGAAAAAATGAGGTAACCACCCGGGAATCGAACCCGGGATCTTCCGATTGCCGGTCAGATATGATATCCACTACACCATGGGCCTCACTCGATCAGAAGTCGTAATTCTCCTACGTACGCGCAGAAACCAATGCCCCGAGGGGGCACCTCCCGCATGCCGCACATTATATACATTTCAACTGCAAACAACACACAGTATAATTAACGTAAAGAACACGCTTGTATAGAAGAACATTCCGCGCAAGATGAGGAGGGAGAACGAACAAATGAAAAAATGAGGTAACCACCCGGGAATCGAACCCGGGATCTTTTGAAATCCGCTCACCGTATAAGAAATTTACTTAGTTGTGGGGTGTGAAAAATATACTGAAATCTGACCATAATTTTGGATTTTACAACCAAAGTTTGAGGTCTCCCTTTTTTTAACCCACCCGATATATATATATATATATATATATAAATTGATAGAGACAAGAATTTAACGTAGTAAGTTAATTATTTTTTATTTATTTATATTTTCCCCATCTTTCCTACTAAGAGCTTCCCCTCCACCCCACCCCGTGGCACCGTGGCACCTCCTTTTCTACACTAATATTTATGGGCAACAACACTGGGTTAATTATAAAAAAGGCTCCTACAAAACCGTCAATTTGCTTTACAACGGATCTTATAGACTGCTACATAAGTTACCTCCAAGATGCTCAGCCTCTCAAATGTTCGCTAACCGCAAAGTTCCTAGCCTCCCTGAGGTAACAAGACGTGCTCAATACAGTCTACTCATCTAATGCGAAGAGTTAAAAACTCAGACAGTCCAATTGTCCAAGTTATTTGTCAGTCCTTTTATATCTTCTAGAATGTGGACCTTTTGGTATGAAAGTGCTTGTCTCTAGCTCCACTCAACTCCTACATTAGCCACTCCATTACATGTACTTTTTATTTTTATGAAGTTGTCATTACTAATTTTATTATTTCCAGTTTTTTTACGTGTATTATTATCATTATGCGCCTCGGTGGTGTAGTGATTAGCGTCGCTGACTACGAATCCATCGACCACGGGATCGAGAATCGGTGACGGCAGGCGGCGCGCAGCAAAACCCAGCTGTTCATCCTTCCACACAATAAAGAAAGTGGTTGGTAGATAAATAGGTAGCCTGGGTAGCCTAGTGGTTAAGACGCTGGGGTGCTGGTGGGGCGTGGTTCGGATTCCGCGTTAAATTGTTGGTCTGAGGTGGAGTGAAAAGCTTGACCTTCGTCAGAATAAACAATTCGGGCGGAAGCAAACCAAAAGTTACCAAAGGTTATTATTTCTTTAATACCGTAATCATTTTTTGTTTTTATTTTTAAAATTTATTGTTTAAGGAGTTGTATCGTTGATTACCTTCATGGATACTCTACCTTTTTATTTTATGGGATCTGTCTCCTACCAATAAATATTATCATGGTCGTTATCATTGTTATCATTATCATTATCCTTTGAGTAATTTTTATTATTACTTGTCTCATTACGTGTCCTATTTTTATTTCTGTTTAGTCAATTTTTAGTTTTTTAAATTTATTATTGTTTGATTTATCTTATCGTTTATTACCTTCAACAATATAATACTCTTCTATGGGATTTATATCCTGCCAATAAAGCTTATCATTATCATCATTAACATTATTATTAACGCGATTTTGAAAGGAACGCAGGAGTCGACCAAATTATTCTTTGTAAATCTCGATGTTTTGTAAAGTTTCTTTGATCACTCTGGCCAATATTTCTCTCGAATTTTGGTCTTGGCCTCTTCGAATATTGCAAAGAGCTACTTCAGCTCGTTATTTCACATTTGCATCCACAGTTTCCTATGGATTTAAATCGGGTGAGTTTCCACGTCATCGTCCGAATTCAACTTATCAAAAATTGCCATATTAATATTAGCTTTCAAAATTACAAAAATATCCCCAAAATCTGGCAAAGAATTTTACTACACTTTTAGGCAATGCTTTCGTAACACGCACTTTCAAAGCATAAGGAAATGGTAATTCATCATTCCAAATGTTTAGAATGATACGAACTTACCTTTAGAGGGCCCAAATGGGACATTCCCGTCCGAACAGCACTGAAAGGCGTAAAAACATTGTTCGCAACACCGGACGAAGATCTGTCGAAAAGAGTACCAAGAGAAAGAATGTTCATCCTGCAATTACGATGTTAATACTTTGATGAAATAAAAAATCTCCTCCTTGAATCTCATTTGATACCTTCATATTACAGTGCACGTATTACAGTTTCTTTCTGTCCCTAATTTAGAACTGTAAAAAAAAGTTTTATGAAAATGCAATGCATTTTATACGAACATGTTCCAACGAAGATCGACGTGTCACGTGATGGAAAAACGTGATGTTGAAAGTTTGCACAATTTATTAAATGTTCGTTTTTGTTTCAATGTTTGTTTTCTTCTTTGAGATATTCATCACAATTTGAAGAATTCACAACACGAAATCACTGTAATGGGGAGGACTCCTAAACAAGAAAGAGAGAGAGAGAGAGAGAGAGAGAGAGAGAGAGAGAATCAAGCCGTGAGCGTTTCTTATCCGATTTCTGTATTTTTTCTCTATCGTCTTTTGATCCAAACTCTTTGTCGAGTGGATCGTGTGGATTTGCTCGTGTGAGATTCTTTCCTTCCTCTGATATCCGTCTCCCTCCCCAATCTCCTTTTCCCCAAAGCCATTTCGAACTAAATAATGGAATCATCAATGTCAATTACAAGATCTTCGAACCGCAATGTTTAAAATTAGAAAAATTTCCCTCCGAACGAGAAAGTTTGTTGATAAAACTGTTTTGATTCACTTCCTTACAAATTTTCCGTTCGCTCTCACTTTCAGAGAGTAAAATATACGTGCGAGTTAAAACATATTTTCTATCAAGTTTTTCAACTTTCCTATACGCTTTTATCTTCACTTTTTCTGTCACCGGTGGCAGACACGATATGGGAATGGCAGCGTGAATCCATTTTCTCTCCTCTCTCTCTCTCTCTCTCTCTCTCTCTCTCCCCTCCCCCTTAAGGTACCTTACATGCTTGACTGGTTCTCTGTCTTGAGGAGGAAACGAACGATATCGTTCGAAAGAAGAAGAATTTCCCTCCGTCTCTTTCAGCTTGAAATTTGAGTAGTGAAGGATTTATTTTCTTTTGTGGCGAAAATGAATGCTTTTCTCTTCACTTTCTTTATTTTCGCTTTAATTTTGTTTGTTCGTTTGTTTGTTTCATAATTCGAACGTAAAAGACAAAACGCGACAAAGAAAAAACAATTTTTGTTTCTGACGCAAATTATTTTTGGGTTCAACAAATTAATTATATTTTGCACTTAAAAGGGACCTCATCCTGTCAACCTGTCAAAGGTTTCGCGCGTCAGTCTCTCTTCGCACGGAGGTTGCCTATATTCATCAATGAAATAATAATAATAATAATACACATTATAATTATTATTATTATTATTATTATTACAAAATTTTAATGTTCGCTCATACTTATTCCTTACTTTGCACTTAAGTAATTAATATAAGTTAATCTAACTAATGGCGTGTCCCTATTAGTTTGTTTCATCGTGGACCTTCACACTATAATCACCGCACGTTAGAGAAACGAAAGACCACTTTCATTCTTGCAATTTTCATTTATTTCAACCTAAGAAACATTAATAAAGGAGAGAAATTTTAGTAATTTGCATGTTAATTACTTCTTCTAAGTGAAAGGATCAAATGAGAGAGAGAGAGAGAGAGAGAGAGAGAGTCAAAAACGTTTCTACACAAATGTAACGTTTGTAACGTTTGCGTTACGAAGGAGGGAAAACAACTCCCTCTCACGAACATTAATTTTTTTTATATCTTTCGTGTATATATATATATATATATATATATAACTGCAATGACCACGCAGTATATAAATGTATAGAAACGACGTAAGTATAGAGGAGCGTTCTGCACACGAGGAAGAGAAATAACGAACAAATGAAAAATGAGGTGACCACCCGGGAATCGAACCCAGGATCTTCCGATTGCCGGTCAGATACGCTATCCATCTGACCGGCAATCGGAAGATCCTGGGTTCGATTCCCGGGTGGTCACCTCATTTTCATTTGTTCGTTATTTCTCTTCCTCGTGTGCAGAACGCTCCTCTATACTTACGTCGTTTCTATATATATATATATATATATATATATATATATATATATATATATATATGTGTGTGTGTTTTGGACGTACTTCCCTAATGCTGCCACAACAAACTTTGAACTTGAGTAAAAGTAAAAAATTCAGTAATCACCGCCCACTTTACAAAGATAGGGTCTCAATCCAGGACTCAGGTTCGAGTGGAGTTGAGGGTAAGTGAGGGTATGCGAGTAAAGTGTAGAGCGTATGTGAGTAAAAACTCTGAAACACCCAAAACATTTTTTAGTGACGACGCTTTCTAAAGAACATTTTTAGACGAGAATCAAAGACTAGATTTTCCTTCAAAGACCTAAAAATGGTTTATCTTCGTAAAGAACTTTTTTTATTATTAATATTATTTCAATCTGAACTCGGTGCAAAAAATGGGTTTCTCAGAAATTTGCAAAGCTTCCCTCGATCCAAAAATAAATTCTACGGAAAAGATAACGAAAAGTTCAAAAATTGGTAATAATTCCTAATTGGTTGAGAAAATATTCTGGCAAGTGAAAAATAGACACTGAATACACTGTTATTCCAATTTATTAATTATTATTATTATTATCGAATGTTATTCATGAACAAAAACAAAAGCGTAACTCACTTTCCAAACAATGGATGGTAGTTTGGCGCAAAAGGTCCATTATAAGAAATTTCGAGACTTTTCCGGAAGCGATTTCATTTCTTGTTTTAAATGAATTTCAACCGAAGTTTCCCTCATTTTGTAAGTAAGTGACGTCACGGTTGCGCTATTCGCGTGAGGCAATTTCGACAAATCTGTTTATACTTCGTGCTTTTGCGCAATGATATGCGCTTTTAAGCGCAAGAAAGGAGCAAGCAACAAATAAAGACCAAAAAAAAGACGAAACTTTCTTTTAAAATAAGAGAAAATTATATTGATTTTTAAACACGAACATCTGTTGCAACATTTTAGGCAAATTTTCATCTTAAAAAAAAAAATTTTAATCGAATAAAATAAAATTCTCCCTTTTTGGGCAAAAATTCTGAGGTGGATTTGTTTCACTCTTGCCCAATACGGGACACGTAAACGAAGTGAATTAAAGTCGGGGGTTCAAATCTCGGTGCTGCTGCTAATAATAATAATAATAATAAGAACAATTAGTCACATTAGTTGGCTTGAGCTTCGTGCCAATTCTGGCCTTCCTCATTCACCATTATTATTGTTCTTTCCCAAAAGGTCTTTTATCGCTTAAATTTCAATTTATGAATGGCCAATTATGGTTGCGCGCAAATATCTTAAATAAATTAACAAATTCTTTTTCATTAAAATCATTTATGATAAAGTCACTTATAAACACTTAACAATAATTATTAACATTTAACAATATTAACTGAAAAGGAGCATCGTTGAATTTACAAAATTATTACTTTTTTTGAAAGAGAAAATAATTCGTGTATTTGAACTAAAGAGTTAATAATTATGTAAAAATTCTAAGATCGTCTTTTGTTTTAAATCCGTGTAAAAAAATTTATTATTTTTTAAATGAAAGTAACTCACTTCATCTCCACCATTTTATCCTCATTCAGTTTTTGAGGATAGCTTCATTTCACATTATTAATAGAAAAATAGATGTTTTATTGCGATATATAAATGTATGTACAGGGTGTTCATAAAGTTACGCGAGTGAATATGCATGTACACTTCACCACATTCACTCACGTGACTTTATGAACACCCTGTATAAAAAGAGATTTGTAATGTTATATATATATATATATATATATATATATATACACCTTACCTTACAACCTTTGTAACGTTGTAAGGTAAGGTAAGGTATATATATATATAGCGAGGCATAGGAGGACGAAAAGATGGTACATGTTTATTAACAGACGTTTCGGAAAAATTCAATTTCCATCATCAGTGCTAAAAATTTTAAAACAAGTAAAAATAATAAGTATAATAAATAGAAACGAACAACAAATTAAAAATGGCGCAACAATTAGCGAGAATCCAAAGCAAGTTACAATGTGTATTAAATTAAAAGATTAAAAGTTGAATGATATAAAGTATAAAAGTATGGATAATAAGTAAAATATAAAATGGTTTAGGTGGAACAGAATTGTAAAGTTTCTTACAATTAGCGAAAATTAAAAGCAAGTTACAATGTGTATTAAATTAAAAGATTAAAAATTAAATGATATAAAGTATAAAAGTATGGATGATAAGTAAAATATAAAATGGTTTAGGTGGAACAGAATTGTAAAGTTTCTTACCAGATTGTAATAAGACTAATTATACAGAAGATTGGGAATGGTTGCCTGTTGAAAGAATTCCATTGGGACGATGGAGCCGGGCGGAGTGATGGTGGATTTCTTTTGAAAGTTTATTTGGCAATGTTTAAATTGAAAGCGGAACTGTAATCATTGAGGGTTGGCTGGATACTGAGGATGTAAAGGGACTCAAGTATGCGGAGGTCGATTAGTTGGTTGTCTGAGTTAATGATTTTGAAATTGGAGGAAAGTAACGGGTGGTTGTGGAGGTGGCAGTGATCCCTTATTGCAGATTTGGAGGGTTTCTTCAGGGGCTGTGAAGTTCTTGTAGAAATCCCACGATGCTCGTCCACTCTTGTTTGATATTGGCGGATGGTACTGCCAATATAGTTCGCTTTGCAGCGAACACAATTAAAAGCGTAGATAGTGGACGAAGCAAGTGGCTGGGGTGTTTTTTCTTTTTGGTTGAGGTAAGATTTGATACTATTGTTGTTGGTGAAAGCGAAATGAAATTTAATTTGGGGGTAAAGCGGCGTGAGTAAGAGACGGAGTTCTGAAAGTATTTTGTGGCTAATATGGTCATAATAAGGGAATGAAAAATATTGTACGTCTTTTTTAACAGTGGGAATTTTAAGGGGGGGGGGGGGTGTTGATAAATATTATTAAGAAAATTTCGCATACTTGAAGTCCCTTTACATCCTCAGTATCCAGCCAACCCTCAATGATTACAGTTCCGCTTTCAATTTAAACATTGCCAAATAAACTTTCAAAAGAAATCCACCATCACTCCGCCCGGCTCCATCGTCCCAATGGAATTCTTTCAACAGGCAACCATTCCCAATCTTCTGTATAATTAGTCTTATTACAATCTGGTAAGAAACTTTACAATTCTGTTCCACCTAAACCATTTTATATTTTACTTATCATCCATACTTTTATACTTTATATCATTTAATTTTTAATCTTTTAATTTAATACACATTGTAACTTGCTTTTAATTTTCGCTAATTGTAAGAAACTTTACAATTCTGTTCCACCTAAACCATTTTATATTTTACTTATTATCCATACTTTTATACTTTATATCATTCAACTTTTAATCTTTTAATTTAATACACATTGTAACTTGCTTTGGATTCTCGCTAATTGTTGCGCCATTTTAATTTGTTGTTCGTTTCTATTTATTATACTTATTTATTTTTACTTGTTTAAAATTTTAGCACTGATGATGGAAATTGAATTTTTCCGAAACGTCTGTTAATAAACATGTACCATCTTTTCGTCCTCCTATTCCTCGCTAAGTTACGCTTCCCTAAGAACAAACCATTCAACCAAGTTATATATATATATATATATATATATATATATATATACCGGGTGTTTCAAAAGTCCCTCACTAATTTGATTTTCAATTTTCTTTGCAGCTAATCGACCAACGACGTTCATCTTGTGGTAAACTCTTACTCAGTAGTTGAGAATGTTTTTGAGTCTACATTTGAAGTTTTGCTCCGTTTTCTTCTGCTACCATGCTGACTCTAGAGCAGAGGTGTAAAATCGCTGCATGGCAGGAGGTTTTTCAATCTGTGGTCGAAGTGCAGCGACGATTCCGGGCAGTCTACGGACAGCATTATGCACAGGATAGGAACACCATCGTCGCCACCCACCGGAAGTTTATGGAGACCGGATCCGTAAAGGACAAACCACGATCAGGAAGACCTCGAAGTGGGGGCGGAGTGAGGAAGATGTCGAAACTGTCCGTGAGGCGTTTACTCAGAGTCAAGGAAAGTCCATTCGGCGAGCTGCTGCGGAACTGAACATCAGCGCGACATCTATCCAACGGATTTTGCGGCGTGGTCTCAAGCTGTATCCGTACAAGATCCAGGTGGTTCAGAAGCTGGAACCTCAAGACTACGATTGCCGGGTGGAGATGTGTGAGACACTGCTGCATCACTACGAAGAGACCCATCGATCCTGGAGCACATGTGGTTCAGCGACGAAGCTCTCTTCCACCTTTCTGGTCGCGTCAATCGGCACAACACCCGCATCTGGGGAACTCACAATCCTGCGGAGATCCGTGAACATGAAAGGGACACGCCGAAATTGGTCGTCTGGTGTGCCATCTCCTCAGCTGGGCTGATTGGTCCGTTCTTCTTCCGGGATCAAGATGGAAATTCCGTGAACGTCAACGGAGACAATTACCTTCGTATGCTTCAGGAGTTCTGCATCCCCCAGCTATCAGCTGTAGCTGACATGCAAGAAGTCATTTTCCAGCAAGACGGTGCCCCTGCTCATTACTCGCGTGAGGTTCGCTCATTTCTGAATAAGCAGTTCCCGGATCGGTGGATTGGTCGCCGTGGTCCCATCGAATGGGCTGCTCGCTCGCCTGATCTTACCCCATGCGACTTCTTTTTGTGGGGCTACATTAAGAGCAAAGTGTACGCCACCAAGCCGCGAGTCCTCTCCACACTAGAAGAACGGATCAGGAATGCGTGTGCTTCTGTTACTCCCGAAATGTTGTCCAATGTCGGCCAAGAATGCGTAAAACGGTGGCTCGCTTGTTTCGAAAAAGACGGTGCCCACGTTGAGGTGTACCAGTGACTTTCCAGTAGACTTATGAAGCCAAGTTTGATGCCACCAAAATTCTCATGAATCGTAGACTCAGCAACCAAATTGTCATTTGGTTCCTCTTGTAATTGCTATTTTAATAAAATTTTAAAAATAATGAGGGACTTTTGAAACACCCTGTATGTTAAACACAGACCGTGCATGGAACAAGGAACTCTTCTGGGAAAATTAAATCCACTATAGTCCGAATAAGTAATGGTAAATGACAAATACCATAGTTTTTCTTTTTCATGATGCTAGCCCGACGTGGGCAACGGGTCTCTCGCAAAGAGGTCCCATAAATATAGCTTCCCTCACCAACTATCTGCAAAGCAGACAGGATCCAGCTTTGGGACATGGATCTAGGGTTTAAAGCAAGCCTAGTCCCACTACATTCAGAACCTCTATATAAGTAAAAGACTCGTTGCATTCACGTCGGATTGAATAAATCAAAGAAAAAGGGGTAACTATTGTATTTTTAGCCAAAAAAAACAAAAACTTAAACCTCAACCGGGACATTGAGCGTCCACTTTCAAGGCACGTAACACGTCCGTTTAATATACACAAACTCAGAATGGTCCCCTGAGAAACTTATATGTTAAACACAGACCGTGCATGGAACAAGGAACTCTTCTTGGAAAATTAAATCCACTATAGTCCGAATAAGTAATGGTAAATGACAAATACCATAGTTTTTCTTTTTCATGATGCTAGCCCGACGTGGGCAACGGGTCTCTCGCAAAGAGGTCCCATGAATATAGCTTCCCTCACCAGCTATCTGCAAAGCAGACAGGATCCAGCTTGGGACATGGATCTAGGGTTTAAAGCAAGCCTAGTCCCACTACATTCAGAACCTCTATATAAGTAAAAGACTCGTTGCCTTCACGTCGGATTGAATAAATCAAAGAAAAAGGGGTAACTATTGTATTTTTAGCCAAAAAAACAAACTTAAACCTCAACCGGGACATTGAGCGTCCACTTTTCAAGGCACGTAACACGTCCGTTTAATATACACAAACTCAGAATGGTCCCTGAGAAACTTATATTAAACACAGACCGTGCATGGAACAAGGAACTCTTCTGGGAAAATTAAACCACTATAGTCCGAATAAGTAATGGTATTCGGACTATAGTGGATTTAATTTTCCCAGAAGAGTTCCTTGTTCCATGCACGGTCTGTGTTTAACATACAAGTTTCTCAGGGGACCATTCTGAGTTTGTGTATATTAAACGGACGTGTTACGTGCCTTGAAAAGTGGACGCTCAATGTCCCGGTTGAGGTTTAAGTTTTGTTTTTTTTTGGCTAAAAATACAATAGTTACCCCTTTTTCTTTGATTTATTCAATCCGACGTGAATGCAACGAGTCTTTTACTTATATGGAGGTTCTGAATGTAGTGGGACTAGGCTTGCTTTAAACCCTAGATCCATGTCCCAAAGCTGGATCCTGTCTGCTTTGCAGATAGCTGGTGAGGGAAGCTATATTTATGGGACCTCTTGCGAGAGACCCGTTGCCCACGTCGGGCTAGCATCATGAAAAAGAAAAACTTTGGTATTTGTCATTTACCATTACTTATTCGGACTATAGTGGATTTAATTTTCCCAGAAGAGTTCCTTGTTCCATGCACGGTCTGTGTTTAACATATAAGTTTCTCAGGGGACCATTCTGAGTTTGTGTGTATATATATATATATGTATATATATATATATATATATATGTATATATATATATATATATATATATATATTATATATATAATATATATATATATATACACCTTACCTTCAACCTTACAAAGGTTTCGCGCAATGATTTCTCATTTCGCGAAGGTCAAGCTTGTCGCCCTCCTCTCGAGTTGGCCTGGTGAAGTAGTGAGTTGGATTCTTGCGCTCTCCACTTCACATAGCCAGGTACGCCCGGCTCATCGGGGATTGTTCTGAGCCAGGCGTCTAGTCTTCTTTTGAAGATGTCCACTGCAACTCCCTTCGTGTTCTTAGGTCTTTGCGCAACTGATTAAACAGTTTTGGTCCTCTCACTATAAAACTATTTCTTTCAGGGTTAAGGATGTTCCCTGTCTCGCCTTCAATTTGGGAATACGACACAGTCTACCGTTTCTACTTTCCACCGTTGTTTGGGGAGTTATAGGGTTCAGAGTAAGATTAGGGACTAGTTTCTCCATTATTTTCCAAGTGTAAATAATGGTGTATCTCTCTCTTCTCCTTTCCAGTGAATATAGGTCTAGTTCGCGTAACCTTTCCCAGTAATTTAGTTCTTTGCACCCATTGATCTTGGCTGTGAAGCTTCTCTGGATCCCTTCCAGCTGTCTAATGTCTTCTTTTTTTATATGGGGATGTTAGGACCGAGCAGTATTCGAATTTGGGTATGATCCGGGTTTTCAGTAGAGGAATCATTACATTCCTATCCCTTCGTTTAAAGGTTCTCAATATCTGACCCGTTATTCTCTTTGCTCTGTTTACTGCTATCTTATTTTGTGTTTCAAATTTCGCATCATCTGTCATTACAACCCCTAAATCTTTTGCTCTGGAATTTCTCTGAATTTCCTGTCCATTTGGGGTATAATATTCTATGGATTTTAGGTCTTCTCTTTTTCCGTACCGTAATAGCTGAAATTTCTCGGTGTTAAACTTCACATTGTTGTCTTCCGTCCACTTGTAGATTCTGTTTATGTCGGTTTGTAGAGATCCTATGTCTTCTGGATTTCTTATTTTTCTACTAATCTTTGTGTCATCCCCAAAGGATGTTACTGTGCTGTCTCTGGTAGCGTCCTCATCTATGTCAGTTAGCATGATTATGAAGAGTAGTGGAGCTAATACTGTTCCTTGTGGTACTGAGCTGAGGACCTCTGATTCTGATGAAGATACTCCTTGTACTGTAACGACTTGCCGCCGCTCACTAAGGAAATTATATATCCATTTCCCTACTTTTCTTGTTATTCCCATATATTTCAGTTTATGTATTATGATTCCGTGGTCACACTTGTCGAACGATTTAGCAAAGTCTGTGTATAGTACAGTACATCATAGTTTTCATTACTTTCAAGTGAATCAATAATGTTGTTGTAGTGTTCCATTAGTTGTGATAGGCATGATCTGCCTGACCGAAACCCGTGTTGGTTATCATTGAATTTTTTCTGAGTTTCCAAAAAATTCATAGATTTTCTGTCTAACTATTCTTTCAAATATTTTAGTGAGATGGGATGTAAGCGATACTGGCCTATAGTTTTTTGGCCTCGGATCGATCTCCTCCTTTATATATTGGGACTATGTTCGCGCTCTTCAGGATGCCCGGTATTTCTCCCGTGTCTAGTGATCGTCTCCATACCCAGTATAGGGGCTCAGCGATTGCATCTTGCAGTTTTTGATCAGTGTGGCATTCCATTTATCCGGTCCTGCCGTTGAGTGTGCTTTTAGTTTCCCTATGGCTTGTGTAATATCATCGTCGTAAAGTCGAAATCCGTTATACTTTCCCCTTGTGGTTCTTCTTCAAAGAACGCGTTTCTATCGCATATCAATTTGTCAGTTTTTGGGATACTGAAAGATGATTCGTACTGAGCTCTTAATATATATAATATATATATATTATATATATATATATATGAAAAAATTATTTCACGAAAGTGACACGTGAAAAATATTTATGATGAATAAAACCACGAAGGGAAAAGAAACACAAAGGGGTGCTCAAGCGCTTTCGTCTAAGGACATCCTGAGGATGTCATTAGACGAAAGCGCTTGAGCACCCTTTGTGTTTCTTTTCCCTTCGTGGTTTTATTCATCATATATATATATATATATGCATATAACTGCAATGACCGCGCAGTATATAAATGAATAGAAACGACATAAGTGTTAAGGAACGTTTCTGCACACGAGGAGGAGAGATAACGAATAATGAAAAATGACCGGCAATTGGAAGGCCCTGGGTTCGATTCCTGGGCGGTTCGCCTCATTTTCATTATTCGTTATCTCTCCTCCTCGTGTGCAGAAACGTTCCTTAACACTTATGTCGTTTCTATTCATATATATATATATATATATATATATATATATATATATTGCCGGTGTGACGGTTACACGTGTTTTGATCGAAGTCCAAATAAAAGTGGTATCACAATGAAAATCCTGCAGTTAATCAGTTTTAAGCGGTGCCATTATTTGAGTGAATTCATAGTGCACATTGGTATTTCTCTTTAAGTAGTAAAAGTCGCGGTGTATGTAAAAATAAAAGTGAATAAAAACGAGGTGAACTAATCTATACAGCATTTTTTCGAGTGTTTCTTTGTGAAGGTAAAGCTAAAATTCCTACAAATACCCCTCAGTTATCCCCCGCGGCCTCACTCGCGAAACCAATCAGTAATAAGTATACAGCGTGCCACATTCCCCATCCCCCGAAGTAACGGAGAATACTTTCCCTCACTCAGTTTGAGTCAACCCCCATGACCAAAATAAACTCCCTAATACCCTTTTGAGTCATTTTTGTCACCAGCGCTGACTACCTTCTATTACTAACATGGCAAAGGTAAATAAATTCCTGCAACTCTGTGGTTTCTGTAACAATGCAACAGCTGAGGCAAAGGCGATGAGGTGCGATCTCTGTCAATCGCTTTTTGATTACAAATGCCGAGAATGAGAAGTTGAAGAAGTCTCTCTCATAAGGAACGCAAAGCAACTTAATGGGATAAAGTTTTTCTGCAAAAACTGCCTGACCAAAATAAACTCTTTTAGGGTATTTCAAGCAGAAAGAGACTACGAGAAGAAAGTAGAAGAGGAAAGTGTGAATAAAAAACAGAGAAAACAGAAGAAACGAAGAAAAGCGAAGTAGAAATAAATCAAATACCGTCACACAACGAGGTCGAAAACACGCAGGCAACAGATAGTATAAAGGCAACGAAGAACATTAGCACAAATAGGAAAAGACAAGCGTGCAATCAAGAAAACAGCGTGACACTGTCCCCCAATAAGGAGCAAAAACCAAAGGCCCCGAGTAAATATGAGGAAGGAATTATATGCAGATATTATGTAAAAGATAATTGCAGATATAAGAGGGGACAATGTATATATGAACATTAGGGCAGAGTGAAACACAACTTTTTATTTCAAATTTATTTGCCTTACTTGTTTTTTGGTGTATTAGAACATAAAAATAATGTATTCAGTCATTTAATGTTTGTAACTCAAACCATCTCTCGCATTTTTACATAAAAGTAAAATGGCCATCAGCCAGTTGTCCATAAATAAAAATATGCTCATAACATAAAAACTAAGTGTTCTATAAAAAAAAATAATTGAAAAAAACGCTTTATAACGCAAAACTATACTTAAAAAACACCATTGTGCATACATTGTATTAAAATAAAATTGTATCTGGTTTCATTTGGTTGGATGCCGTAAATCAATTACATTTGAATGCGATATAAAACAAGCTCATCTCAAATATTATTATTTTTTCAGGAGAGGCATCAGATCCTTTTTGGTTTCAAGTGAGGGAAGCAGAGAGCAACTTTTTATTCTTGACCTAATAAATCCGTATCTTGATTCCTATGATATTACTGATGCTGATGCATCTGTAACCAACTTCACGGCTCTTTCGACGTTCTGTGTGTGAATGGGGTATTGCTCAACTTTGAAACATTTTGTTTCGTACTCAAGCAATTCTTCATCACACAATTTAGAAGTGAGAGGTGATTCACTAATATCAATCCTATCCCAGAAGATGATGTCTGTCCAATGTGATGCTTTGAAGTTCAATTCTGGTACTCTAAATTCTCTGATTTTCCTTGTATTGGCTTCCTTACACTTTCTTGTCTTTATTATTCGATCGATTGCAACTGTGCGCAGCTTTTGCTCACTATCTGACAGTATTGATAGAAGAATATTTTCTGAGTGAGCAAAATAGGCATTCCGTGATATATAAGGTTGGACAACTTTTTGTAGATCTTGGGGTAACAGGTTGAACCTTTTTAGCGCATCAAAGATATGTTTGGGTCCATCAGGCAAATACGGTTCAAATTTTATATTGAACCAGTTAGGACCATAGTTTGTTACTATGAACAGAACAAGGCTACGTAACTCTCTGGAGGGATTCTTTTGGGAGACATAATAACGACATAGTCTGCAGAGCTGTGACTAGCGCCGCTAAAACCCGAAGCTGCCGGTTCCAGCACGGAAGAGGAAGACAATTTGTTCAGTTGTTTCGAAAAAGATAGTAATATGCATAAAACTATTCTCAACAAAGTAATGAACAAGTACGTGTCTTTTTATCAAACCAGCCTTCCACTAAGAAATTTTCAAGCAACAGACTATACATCTTCCTTCCCTTCCGATTCATTCAAAAAACTATTTATCCGATTAAACACTCAATTCCGTCAAGTGCAGCAGTGGAAAGGATTTTTTCGACAGGAAAAGATATATTAAAGCCGAAAAGGTCCTCGTTGTCGGATTCAAATTTTGAAAACTGTGTTACTAAAATAAATAAATAATTGTCCTAGGTCGTTGTAATAAAGTACTACTGAAACAAGTTGATACCTAAATTAGCTTGATTATATTGTATTGTTTTTTTTCTACTTGATTTGAATAATTACAAATATATTACTTGAAATACTTCTGTTGTATATATGATATATCAAATAATTAAATAAAAGAAATGTATTGTTTTCTATGGTATTAGGTATTTTTTATTTGTTATAGCTAAATTTAAATAAATATACTGGATTTAAATAAATAAAAAGCTTTGGTTATATAGTATAACTGTTTCATTTAAACATTCTTTTTGACAATATTACTGCATAGAAGTGTAACTAACATAATAGGTATTTTTTATTTGTTATAGCTAATATTGAAAACTAGCGCTAGCGCTAGCGTCGCTAAATTTTGAAATGACTAGCGTTAGCGCTAGCGCCGCTATTATTTTGCCTCACTAGCGCTAGCGCTAGCGGCGCTAGTTTTCATGAGTAGCGCGCACAGCTTTGATAGTCTGTTAGCTAGAGTTAACCATCTAGAGTTGTTAAGGGGAACAGGCTTGAGTTTCTCTAGGCTTCCGTCAACATATCCTTCTCTTATGGCCCCAATTATTCCGAACATGTATTGTTGATCATTACTTAAATCTTCTATGAGCTCATCTGTGAGAACTGGGATGCTATCGGCCCCATCCGTAATTGGGGAGAACTTTATCACAGGCAACCCATGGCAAGTCTTAAGAGCATTACCAATAGATCCACTGAATGATATTGGCCCAGTTGTTTTCCCGTCGTATCGCTCAAACAGATGCCTTAAGGGAAGTTCATTTGTATATAACATACAAATGCTCCATCGCAGTGATCGGTTCAGCTTCTGCTCGATGAAGTGGATTATGCCACCTTTAGACCCAGTGTTAACATTCGTACTGTCGGACCCTATCACCTGGAGATTCTGGTCTAGTGTCACTTCATTCAAGTAAGCGAACAACGATTCAGATACATTAATTGCTTTTCCAGATTTAGAGCTCAAATGGTTAAGGTATCCTCCACCAGGCTCACTCAATAATACATAATGTTCTTCAACAATTATATCCTGGTACCATTTACTTGTCTTTACCAACGGCTTGTCTTTTTTCCCATCAAAATATAAAGCTTTAACATCACCATAACTTTGTGCAGCTTCAGCTTGTAATGTTTTTCTCAATTTCTGTCTCTCTCTTCTCACCTTACTTCGATCAATAAAAAAGTCACTGTCTTTTTCGGTAATGATACCCAAATCCACCAAAGTAGCTGAAGCAATGACCGATGCAGCCCTATCTGAAACACCAAATTTGTCGGCTTCCATGGCAAGATTGGGTAAAGGGGCTCTCATTTGAATGTTGGAGCATTCATATTCAGACTCAGTTGTTGAACTTTCTTCGGTATTAGAGAGATCAGTATTAGTATCAGGTGAAAGCACATCATCAATGATTACCTTTTCGAATTCTTCATGCATGATTATTTTTCTTCGCTTACTTCCTTGTTGCTCCTTCAACTTTCTTGCATTTCTTTTTGCTATAGAATAAGTATAGATCTTGAAAGGATAACATCCACACCTCCAATCACCATATTTCGCATAGTCCTCTGATCCTCAAGGAATTCCAGTTCTTCTTTGGGTATTCTGGATTCTTTTGGACAAACACAAATAATATGTTTTTCTTTACATCCGCTTTTTCGGCAGCCAAAATCTTGGTGCGAAACGAAGTTGCATTTACAGGCACAAATGTCAAAGCGTTCTACCAATGATTTTTTGAACAATTCAATAAACTTCGCACTGCTTTTGGATCGATTGAGTTGCGTAACCTTGTCGGTAAAGCGTTTCAGCTTGGTAATTATGGATTTTTTACTCATTGAGGGTATTGATGAACGTTTCCACACTTCGACCAATGCTTCTGCTATCGTTTCGAGAATATCATTATTTGTCAGTTTTGCAGATGAGCCTTCCTTCAGTAGAAGAAAGCATCTCCCAACCTGCATATTAGAGGGTAAGACATTATGTGGCAATTCACTTGGAATTCGGAACAGAAAATATTGCTTCACCGACTGTCTAGTTAGTAGGGATTTTGCCATATTTACAGTAGATCTAAGGTTAAATTTCTACAGAAATATCACATTATGAAAATCTGAAAAAATACAAAACACGGAATTAGTTAAAACAAATTATATATAAGTCTAAAACTAAAATCTAAACATATTTTACTCAATAGTCTTTATAGCCACCCATGCTACAATATGCAGCATGCGGCTCCTATCCCCATCCCTTGTCAGCCATATGCAAGATGTCATTGACCTCGAGTGAGACTGATGTTTAGATAAGCGTCTGTGTGTTCTTAAGTAGTTGGTGATTAGTAAGTATCGCTTGTGTTGTGTGAATATATTTACTCGTTATCATAGTTACTGTATAACCAAATAACGCGCAATATAACGCGATATCTTCTCTCAAAAACCGATAGATATTATACTAGGGGTCTTTCAAAATATGACTTTCCGCCATTTTGTTTTCGGCAAAAATGCGGCGGGTGGAGGGTCCTAAAAAGAAAATATTATCTTTTTAGAACTTCTAGAGGGTCAATACACCAAATCATGAATGAGGCAAGACGGTTTAATATTTTCACTCCACTCTAATGAACATCCCCCAACATGCAATTTCTTCTACAATAATGGTCATTTGAAATTCGGAGTCAGATGCAGATTCTACCACCCGGAACCAAATACGGGAAAAAATGCTACTATCAACATCTTCCGACGAACCCAAGGGACAAAGAACAAAGTTCAAAGGACAATAACAATAACATGAATAAACATATGAACACAAAAAAACGAACAAAATTTTTTCAACATCGCAGACACAATACGGCTGCTAAATGTCATACAACGCATGCAGTCGACACAGCTGGGAACTCGCGAGCCAAACTTCTTCCTGGCAAGAAGCTACCAGAACAGGTAGGCACAAACGGACCTCTCTCGGAGGACCAAAGGGCAACTAAACAAGCAATACCGAAGGAAACCGAACTTAAAATGCACAAGGGGCAATGCAAAACAAAGAACATAAATATTGTCCTGGCTAATATTCAAGGAATAAAACCAAACCAGTCACTCAACAAAGTTTCGTACCTGAAAGGATTTATGGACGAAACAAGGGCAGACATCGCATGCCTTACCAAAAACTTATCTTCAAGATTGCCAAGGAAATTGTGAAAACTGCGAACATTGTATTGATAAGAAAGAGTTACTAAGAGCTGATAGAACAGCGAGACGTAAAGGTGGCTGTGCTATAGATGTACATGAAGGTCATATGACAGAGACGGTAATAAGTAAATGAAACAGCTTTGTGGAACTCCTAGCAGTGAAAATTGAAAAATTAAACGTGATATTGATAGTTATCTATAGACCTCCAAACACCCCAACCGAAAAATTCTCAGATGCCATTAATGATATCAGAAACCTAATAAAGGCCATAAACCCTCCATCCCGCAATATAATGCTCTGCGGAGACTTTAATTTCCCATTTATAAAATACAAAAAGGTGGATAGGAATATATACCGTATATACCGTATATATATGGAAAAATGAACCATAAATAATTCCCATATTCCTATATTATCTTATCCTTCATGTAATTCTTGTATTCATTTATATAGTCTCTGTATCCATTGTAAGAAAAAGTAACCATTTTTAAAAATTCATGTGTTATATGGTTCATGTATTTATATAATCCTGTATATTCTTATATATTTAACTTTATATAATGCCTATACTCATATGTATGTACGTGTGTGTATTCATTTTTACATAAGGACCAAAATCGCCCAACGCGAGTTTGGATAAAATTTTGATTTGCTTTCTACTTTGCTAAATAATTGGTGACCTGTTGTTTTTTAAAATCTCATAATCATTTTTTTAGATTTCGCTTAATAAGGAATCCTGCTTAAGCTTTGCAATGTTCACATTTTGTATACACTCTCTTTCGTTATAAACAATGAGATCATGTCTTGCCTAAGCATTAAAATTGTACATCTTAAACCTTAAAATTTCACTCATATGCATATTTTAGTGTAAAGATGCATAGTCCGATTTCCACTTTTAGTTAACTTGGCAGATCATGATAACATCAGATCTGAAAAGTCGCGGTTTAAGATAAAAATATGGTTTCGTCTTCAAATATTTTGTTTACTCGTTCCAGCCTTACCACAGCTAAAAAATTTACTTATTTTCAAATATTGTGCAAAAATAATACAGCCTTTTTAGCATTTAATAATAATAATGTTAGCAGTTTTTGGGTATATAAACCCACTAAAATTATTCCATTGTCATTCAGAAGCTAATTCAGAGGCTGAGCACTACCTGTATATTTTAGCAGTAAATTTACAGTTGGAGAAACTTTTTATTGTCCCTTCGAGCCTTGCTCTCTTCAGAAGAACTTAGTCGTTAAAACTTTCCGGATACGCTATAAGAAGAATCCGGAACCTTCAGCATTTTTAGTAAGTCTATCAGAGTCCTCCGAGCCACTATAGAAGAACTCGGAGAGTAATATAGAAGAAAACTACTTCAAGTCACACATCCGTTGCTGCCACCTAACTAGAACCCCCGTCGACTTCGAACCAACACGGGCCATAGACGGAGGGGTTAACAACTGGCGACCCTTTAACCAGGATCTTCACGACTCCAGGATTCTTCCAGTCTTCCAGACCCTGGAACCAGAACCAACACCCAGTTGACCGGCGTGTCACGACTTCTAGTTCGTCACATCCACCCAGTTGACCGGCGTGTCACGACTTCTAGTTCGTCACATCCACCCTTGGACCGGCGTGTCACGACTTCTAGTTCGTCACATCCACCCTTGAACCGGTGCGTCACGACTCCAAGTTCTCCACGCCTAGTTTTCATCCAGAACAAGTGGCCAGCAAGACACGTCTTCAGGACACGTCTCTAAGGATTTCGCCGTAGGAATCTTGTTAAGTACAAAACTCTTTTTTAAAATAATTTCTAAACATTTGAAAAGTCATTATTATTAACAATTAATATTTAGTATTGAGCCAGAATTAACACAAAACACAGTGAACACTTCAGACACCAGTGATACATTTTTTTTATTGAAAACAGTATTGTCACAGAATTATTGTCACAGAATTATTGTCACAGTTATTTTTACTATTCTAGTTAGTATAGTATAATTTTATTTAATGTACCAAACATAGTATTACCATACCTTCACGTACATTCGAGTGAAATTTTGTTTACATTTTTATTTTTGTTTGCAATCTTTTCAAATTTTCCCCGAGTTAGGCAAATTGTTGTGCATTTATTTTTTTAGATAGTGTAGTTAGGAAAACCCCTTAAGTGATCATTCCATAAATTAAGATCGGTCAAGCAGACCTAATTAGAACACATTAATAAGTACCTTCACATATGAGCGATTCAGACGGTGCGCTTTCTGACATCGAAAATTTACCTACACCCATTTTTCCACCTACCCCGCGCCCTTCAAACATACTCCCAAACACACAAGCCAATATGTCTCAGTCTCAAACCCCCGCCCCAGCATACATTAACTTAGGCAGACTAGTAAACCTTCCTCATACTGTTTTAATTTTTAAGGGGACCATAGATAATCGTTTTGTTGAACCACGCGTAAGACCTTGGGTTGAATCTTTAGAGCAACATTTCTTACGCGAAAATATTACCGATAATGATATAAAAATTAGGGAAGCAAAAAGATTTATTGACCCGAAAGAAGGGAATGCTCATGACACAGTCACTTACGTCCCATCAATTAGCGAAGCTACAACATGGGACGATTTTAAACAAAACTTATTAGAATTTTTTAAAGAAATAACCCTTGCACAACCCTTAGCCACGTTAGAAGCAGTCTTCCAAGCTAAATGGAAGAAAGAGGAACACGAAGATTTAAACAATTTTATTACACGTACACATAAACTTGTAGGAGAAGCCCTCCGGGCCGCAGAAAATGCATGTGGCATAACTTTCACTTCGAAACAAAGAAATCTAATAGTAGCCACAACCATTTACCAAAACCTACCCGGAGCACCTAAAAAAAAGTTTCAGGAGTTTTTAAATGTTGACAAACCTGTAAGTGTAGCCATAAACAAAACACGGGAACATTACCCCGATTTAGCAAACCAAACTACCGAAAGGGTAGAGAAACCCCTGTACATTATATTCAGCAGCAGCAGCCACAACACCAACAGCAACAACAACAACCCTATAAATCGAGGCCAATGCAGGGAACACCCCAGAAACAAGCCCCCCAAACCCAGAATACACGCCCTCCTCCACAGTGTTTTAACTGCGATAGTTTTGGGCACATGATAAGTCAATGTAATTACCCCTCGTATTGCTCCCACTGTCACGAACATGGTCATCGCCGTGGCGATCGCCAAAAGTGTGCTGATAAAGCCCCTGCAGGGTATAGACCCCACTTTCAGAAACCAAACCAACCACGTTCCCAAAACGTATCCCAAAAGTCATCCAATCCCCAGAAACCAGTCCATTCCCAGCCTCAGTCGAACTACCAACCCAATAGATCACGACCACAGGGTCAACCACACTCTTACCCCATGTACAAACCTCAATACAACCAGCAAGGTCAACTAGTTCGGTACGTAGAAGTACCCGGGAGGAATCATTTTCCCCAGAGAACAGTTTTCAAGAACACCCTCCAGCGTATGATATTCCCGTAGAATATGACCCAGGTCCTCCCATAGAAGACCATTCGAGCCCTTTTTTAGACCCTACATTGGAGGCGGCAGTTCAACCTCCTCCCTCCTAAATTACAGTAATGAGCCCAGATACGCACACAAACTCCCCATCAGGATAATAGGTGCGGACCTCCTAGATTTAATAATAAATTGTAGCACCGATAACCAAGATTTAACTGCTCTCCTAGATACAGGAGCACACGCGACGTTAATTAAGAAACAATGTGTAGATGAATTACTAGAGAGTACAAATTACAAATATGAACTTAAGGCACCATCCTGCCAACTCAGAGGAGTTACGGGCACACCCATACCCATATGGAGAAATTGAGTTATATTTAGAAGTTGGAAACGCGGTATACCCCGCGAAATGTTGTATAGTGGACACAGTCGCCACCTTTCAGACAGACATCCTACTAGGTATGGATTTTTTTAACCGGAATCAATGGGAGATTTACCCAGCCGGAAAGTTAGTAAAGTGTCGAAATAGGACACACCATCTCCGCGAGAATGACAGACAACTTAATGCTAATAGACTTAGCTCAGTTCAGATTTCCGAAAGAAATAGGAAACCCCCTCTACTTGATAGCAGATCAAGTCAGCCGGTTGCATCCAGAGGGACAACCGCTCCAGAAATCAGACCCCAGGGTAATCAGTTCCAGTTGTTGAATCCAGTTGGATCAACACAGCAGTTTCAGTCAGTCAGTTTCCAGACAGTCAGTTTCCAGTCAGCCAGTTTCCAGTCAGCCAGTTTCCAGTCAGCCAGTTTCCAGTCAGCCAGCTTCAGTTCAGCCAATAAGGCAAATTTTAGTCGCCGAACCAGAATCAGATTCACAATTTTTCATATGCCCTACCGAGCATATAACAGTAGCACCTTATGAGAAGATTTGTTTCCTAGCAAAAGTAGTTAACAGTCAAGGAAAATTATTAGAGTCAGAGCGTACTCTGATTACAGAGAAAAGTAATTTCAAAAGAGATGTTCTTATTGCCCAAGTCCTTAGTCAGAGTCAGAATTCAGCTATCCCTGTTGTTTGTTTAAACAAAGGAAAAAGTCCTATAGAATTAACTTCAAATCAGAAAATAGGAACTGTTTCCACAGTAGAAGTAGATTCAGATTTCCCCATCAGTATGATAAATCGTGTTTCCAGTTCCTTAGAATTAAATCCTTCAATTTAAAAGAAGAATATAAGAAATGTCTGGAGCACTCCCTTCAGGAGTCACCAGCTTTACAGGATCCCAAACTAATGGAATCACTTCTCGATTTCCTGATAAGAAATAGAGATGTGATTGCCCTAAAAGGAGATCCTCTGGGCCGAACTAATTTGGTCCCTTTTGAAATCAAGTTGGAACCCAATTCCAAACCCATTTTCATTCCTCCCTATCGGGTTCCACATTCCCAGTTAGTCACTATTGAGGAACACATCAAGGACATGTTGGAGCAGGATGTCATTCAGCCTTCAGCTAGTCCCTGGTCCGCTCCTATGATTCTCGTCTCCAAAAAGGACGGAACATCTCGCCCTTGTATAGATTTTAGACGCCTGAACAACATTACCATCCCAGACCGTTTCCCGATTCCAAACATGCAGGAAACAATTCTGAACGTAGGGAAAGCGAACTTCTTTTCATCCCTCGATTTAGCATCGGGTTATTGGCAAATGGAGGTCAGTCCCGAATCTCGGGCATTGACTGCTTTCTCCACTAACCGAGGCCATTACGAATTCCAGGTTTTACCTTTCGGAGTCCGAAATGGGCCTGCTAATTTCTCTAGGTTGATGAATATAGTCCTTTCCGACCTATTAGGTGTCGAAGCTCTCGTTTATCTTGACGATATTATCGTCTACAGTTCGGACATAAAAACACACTTTCAACGCCTTCAGAATGTGCTATCACACTTGAGAAAAGCACACCTTAAACTGAAGCTTGCAAAGTGCAATTTTTTACAAGAATCCCTGGTATACCTAGGATTCCTACTCTCGTCCACAGGAATTAAACCTGATCCAGCCAAACTCGAAGCCCTGGAAAGGTACCCTGTACCCAAGACCATCGACGACGCCCGTGCATTTATTGGTTTTGTCGGATTCTATCGGAACTTTATCCCCCAATTTTCGAATATTGCTAAACCCATTACTAATTTGTTCCAGAAAAATTCGAAATTTAACTGGGAATCCGATCACCAACATGCCTTTGAAACTTTAATTAATAAACTAACCTGTCATCCCATTTTACAATATCCTGATTACACAAGACCCTTCATCATAGCCACAGATGCTTCCTCCTATGGACTAGGAGCCGTCCTGTTACAGGACGTAGACGGTGTGGAATTACCCATTGCTTATGCCAGTCAACTTCTCTCTGCACCTCAACGGAATTATTCCACTACGGACCGAGAGGCCCTAGCGGTATATTGGGCTTTGAAAAAATTCCGAAATATCGTCTATGGCTACGATGTAACCATCAAGACTGATCATAAGCCACTCACGTACCTCTTCAAGGACAAGCTACTTGAAGGACGATTGAGTAGATGGGCTCTGTTGATTCAGGACTTTGCAGCGAAAATCGTATACAAACCGGGAAAACTGCAAGTTATTCCAGACGGATTGTCGAGACTCAAGCCCGACGCCCGAGTGAATAAAATAGGAATTCTCCTGTGTTCGACTACGAGTGTCTGCAATACTCCCAACAACAGGACCAACACACCCAGAACCTTCGGGCGCGCCTGGAACAAAAGGAACCATCGAAGGTAAAAGAACAGTACAACCTCAAAGATGGGCTCGTACATTTCAGGAACGAAGATGGAAACGACCTCGTGGAGATACCAAAGGATCTCGTCGATATAGCCATTGGACTTTGTCACGACTCACCTTTGTATGGACACATGGGGCCGGATCGCACCATCAAGAGTCTTTTGGAGCGATACCACTTTCCCGAGATGAACAAAAGGTACAAGAATACATCGCCGAATGTCCGTCGTGTTTAAAGCATAAGGGCAACGTACCATCCACAGCTCCGATGCATAAATATCCAGTATGCCAAAGGCCCTGGCAAAGAACTGGAATGGATATACTGGGACCATTTCCCAAAACATCAAAGGGAAATCAGTACATCATTGTGTTTACGGACCACTTCTCGCGTTACAGCGAAGTAGCCGCCATTCCAGACCAGACCTCGGAAACTGTGGCAAGAGCCCTAGTGGAACGCGTCATCCAAAATCATACCACTCCTTCCATCCTAATCTCGGATAACGCCCTTAGTTTCACTTCCAAACTGTTCGAGTCACTCTGTAACATGTGTAAAATTAAAAATACACACATTGTGGCATACCATCCGCAGGCAAACGGCTTAGTGGAAAGGCACAATCGAAAGATCTTGGAAGCCCTGCGCCACGTTGTCGATGCATCCTCCCGTACATGGGATGATTCCCTTCCCATGGTACAAACAGCCATCAACAATGGCTATAATGTGTCCATCGGGGACACCCCTCATTTCGTTCTCTATCACTACGACAAGCGTCTACCTTTTGATTTGCCCGACCAAACCGACCCGGCAGTCCTAACATCTTCCGAAATGGCAGAAGCAAATCAGCAACTAGCTGAACGATCTTTCAAGATTTTTGACATAATCCGCTATGCCCTCGACCAACGAAACCAACAGATGGAGCAAGAGCAACATAGGCGTCATCCCCGTCAACGGACTATAATCGTCGGTATGCGATGTTATCTGAAGAGCGTGAAACCGCCAGGTGCTCATCGCAAATTATACCCAAAATGGGATGGCCCATATAGGATTATGAAAAACCTCGGAAAAAATCGTTATGAAATCCTCGACCTCCGGGATCATTCCAAACTAAAGATCATTCACGCTGACAATTTGAAGATAGCTTCCGAACAACACCTTCCCAAAAAACAGCTGCCAGGCGTTCGAGCCGCCTATCCTTCAAAAGGTCAAGATATTAACAAATCGGGCAGGGATCAAAAAACTGAAGTGGTCACCGCGGGAACCGCTACCCATGACGAAGATTGGTACCTCGTAATACCACCAGTACTCGAGGCAATCTCTGAACAAGAGGAGGCCCCAGAGCCAAGCGTCCCATCGGACCCAGACCCTGGAGAAACCCCTTCGAGAGGATCACTCAGTGGAACTCCACCATCTCCTCCAACTCCACCATCTCCTCTGTCACCACCCTCGCCGATTGATGATCGACGCACGGACCCTACATACCGCCCGCAAATGCATCACCCACGTGAACTAGAACCTTCACATAAGAAACGAACCCGCTCAGAATCCGAGCTCAACGGTCGACCCCCATTGCCACCAAAACGAGGCCGACCCCTTCGCCCACAAACACAAGTATCCACACAAGTATCCACACAACTACCCCCAGCTCCGTATAACTTAAGGCGTAGAAATGAATAAAATTGTCCCCCTTATAATTTTCCAAATTATTTACTCTTGTAGACCTAGCATTAAATTTCTACCGGAGTTGTTATAGAAAAACTTGCAGAAGGTAAATTTTTGAAAGGGCACGCAGACCTTTATATAAATTTGCAACCCCCTGCTAGAATTAAAATCAATCTCCTTCAGATACAAACCCAATTAAAAACGTTTAAAGTAAAGTCCAAATTCTTTCCAAGGAAAAGATCAGATTAGTCGCGTTCTGTTAGAAAATACCCTCGAAAATATTCAAACTACAGCACGCGCCCTATCAGAAATATTAGCCTTACCATGGATACAAACTGAAACTAAAAATTCAGAAAACTTTAACCAAAGAAGTAAAAGGGGACTGATAGATATAGGAGGGAAACTGTTCAAAGGTTTATTCGGATTAGCAACCGAAGAAGATATTAAAAGAATTGAACTTAAATTGAATCTCTTCGCGCGAAATCGACAATATAATGGACACATGTTAGAACAAACTATTAGGTCATTACACGAAAACAATCGCTTCCTTCACTCCCTTTCGGACAGATTCACATACCTTGAATCCATGTTAGCTCAATACAAAGAACACAA